>JANHAO010029456.1:0-10371 GCA_026873985.1 Saraca asoca
GTTTTTAAAAGGTGTATGTAAATTCCCCAACGAGAAAAGGGCAAGATCCAATTCCACATTTTAACTTTTTAATCATTCTTTAAAAAGGGTCCTGACAGTGAGAATTCAACTTGCAGGATGCTCAGAGCATTAAATCTCTAACTCACATCGCTAGTGACCTCCTCTGCTTGAGCTCGCCCTAGCAAGATTGCACTCAACCTCACTACTTCAAAGATAGCAACTCCCCTAGACTAAAGGTTCTAGCCTTCAAGGCGTGACAAGTAACCTGGGAGTTCATTAAACAGAAGTCCAGCACATGATCTACCTAGCAAACATATGGGGCCCACTTACAGAAGATAATCTACAGAAGCCAACTTATAGGATTTCACTCTGTCCATCCTATCTTGTACATTAAATACTTGATTTAATAGATTTACTGCATGTAAAATTACATTTGTAACCTCCTTTCCTCTATAAATGGAAGGAAGGAGATGAAAGTTAGAGATGACTGATGCCATTGTACTGAAGCTCTGTAAAAATATCTTTAGACCAATACACTACCATGGATGTAGGGTTCGATTCTATCTGGATTTGGTTGAACCACGTTAAAAGCTCTATGTCTTCTGTTGCTCTTCATCTTTTTCTTACCTTCATCATTCATTTACTGCCCTTAGAACCAGATTATGATTTGAGATCCCAAAAGAATCCTCTGTTGGCTGGAGTTTGCCTTAGAACCAGATTCCACCGTCAACAACAATTAAAAGAAAAGAGAAACAAATTATGAAAAATAGAGAAGTTGATAAGTGCTTGAAAACTATGATAATAAAATTTGAATATTAATTGCTTTGTTTGTTTTAATTTATGTTTCAATGCCCTATTAGTTTCTTTGGTTTTATAGTCTCATTTCTATATCATTCTTATCTATTTTCTTGACCACATTATAAACTAGGAAAAAGTCCTTTTGATTTGGGTTGTATATGTGATTTGAGTAGTAAAGATTACATGATAAGCAACTTTATGGTAATGCATTTTCATGGAATGAATCTAAGTGAAACACTTACCTAAACATTAAAAGAGCAAGAGAGCTTATCCTATGAGGGTCTACCAACTTTGTGTACTTTCTTTTGAATGAAATTGTTATACTAATTAATTGAGTTTTGTGCATGCCAAGAATGTTGGTTCATGATGTTTTATGAAGAATTTTACTCATTTTCTTGCTTATGGTTTTGCAATCTTAACATTGTTGAATATTTAGTGTTTAGTTTTATTTTTGAGTCAAGGTTTGTGTTTTGTTTGAGGGCATACAAAAGCTACATGTGGGGGAATTTGATGAGTGCAATATTTATATATTTTATTTCTTCTATATTTAATCTTTTGCCAAGTTTATATGCCAAATAGAGTTACTTATGTTCTATTTCATGATTAGTCAGATTGAAACTATAAAAAGATTAATTTGGATTAAGATAGGTGATTTGACACTATTTTAGATTCTTGGTTGTATCTAAAATTGTTATGAAGAGTTCAAAGCCTAGTTTGGATGTTTGGTGGTTCAAAATTAGTTTAGAAGTTAAGAACACTAACCTCACTAAAGCCTAAACCAATCACAATATTTTCATGATATTTGGGGTTACAGACCTTTAATTAGTGCAAACCTAAGTCCATTAGAAAGATAAGATTCATATCTACAATTTTTATGGAGGGCTTGAATTGAAAATACATCATTTTGAATGAGAAAAATGGCCATGAAGTTAAGTTATAGAATTTGATACGAGATAAACCACTCTGAACCAATTTTAGTTTTTGACCTTAAACTTGAGTTAGAAACTTCTATTTGTGCAAGGCTTGGTCTGTTGGAATGTTGAAGAGTAGGGATATAAATTTCTAGAAGAGACCAATGTCTAATTTTACCCATGTCTAACCGAAATTAGTAGCTAGAGCTAGAAAAGAAAACTAGAGCAATTAGAATCCTAGCGGAATTATGATTACTCCAAAATCATTTAGGGTTAATCCTCTCTATGTTGTAAATAAGTAGTAGTTTCTCTAGGGTAAAAGTATACAATCTCTCTTAGATCTTTTCTTCTTCTTCTAGTTTTGTTTCTATTTTCTTTGTAATGAGTAGCTAAACTCATTTTTCAATTCAAGAGAATTCTACTTCAATTCACTATAAGTGTGAGATTGGATCTATTTTGCTAAATTATTCTTAATTCGATTGTGTATTGTTTTTCTATTTTTATTGATTTATGATTGTATAAGATGATTTTCTAATGGGGTGCATTAGTTTATTTTCAATTGTGATTATTTGCTAACTAAACTCCATAATTAGTAATTGTTATGAGAATTAAGCATAGGAAGCAATTAGGTATTAATGATTATGATATCAGTTTTCATTCAATGCCTAAGGGAAACATAGAATGAATAAAGTGATTTGTGTTGGTGTAAATTGTTATTCAGTCTTAGCTTCTTCTTGTTCATAATGGTATTATTAATCTGACTAGGATTGCTTAATACCAAATGATTTAATAATAAAAATTTAATTTGGATAATGAGCTTGAATTAATGAAATTAGGGAAGAAGAATAAGGATTATTCTAGCATTTTGGTAATTCTTGGCTAAGTAATTGAAAAAGGAGTAATATTTAGGTATCAATGATCAATCTGTGAATTGAATATATGAATTTCTTTTAAATTGAAGTTTTCTAAATAAAAGTTTTCTTCACAATTTAAATTATGTTTTTATTAATATTTCAAACTTGAATATGAAACTACCTTTTTTATTTAAGTCTACTGCAATTGATAGATTAGGATAATAAGTTAATTAACCAATCTATAGGTTCAACCTAGACTCACCAATAAGACAAATTTAGGGAGTACAATAATAAAATTTTGGTGGATTCAACAACCATCACCTACACTTGCATACATAATTCCAATTATGAGTCCTAAATCATTTATCTAATTCTTCTAATTCCCTAACAAACAAAATAAAAAACTAAGGAAGAAAATAACTTAAGGAAAAAATTTGATATTTTTAAACTAAAATCCTTACCTTAGGTTCACACCCTTGAAGAGTGCAAACTAGAACCCTTTTTAACTAAGTAATGCTTTCTAGGAGTTATTCAATTGGAAATGAAGGTTGTGGAAATCTCATAGGGGCAACTTTTTATATAGACTCTAAAAGGCATGTTGTTGACTTGCTCATGCATAACTAGTTAACTTCATGAGGCCGTAAAACTAATCAACAGCATTTAAGGTATGGTTGATTGGTTGGCTTGATTTTTAAGGTCATTCATCTCTTGAAACCTCGATCCAACCAATCTTGTGGTCCTATCTCTTTTCGAGGTTTTGAGTTATGAAATCTACTTTAATTTTTTTTTACACTAAACTAGCCTATTTTGGTCTAAACCTATGCATACAAAACGTTACAAATTCTCCTTCTTTAGACAATTCATCCCTAAATTGTCTATCCTAATTCAATTCACATAGATAACACATAGAATACAATATATAGCTACATTCTTTAACGTTTACTCATCGATCATATTTTATTATTAATCTTAAACTATTTACCCAAGAAGTCTGGATATTTCGATCTTATAGCTAATTATAGTTCTTAATTGATCTCTTCCTTTCCACTTATGTCCCATAGTACCTTCAATGATAGAACATCCTTCAAATGTAATTATTTGACTTGTTTATCAAGAATAGTCATAGGCTTAACTTCATACATCATTTAGGGGCTCAAATCATCAAGAATATAAGCAAGTACATGATCTTCATCTGGCACATACTTTCAGAGCATACACATATGAAAAATAGGATGAATACCATCTAACTCTAGAGGAAGATCTAAGTGATAAGCATATGCTCCTATTAGCTTGAGTATCACAGATGGGCCTATATAACAAGGACTAAATTTCCTTCATTTTCAAAACACATTATGCCTCTCATGTGAGAAATCTTCAGGAAGACCTAATCCCTTTTCTGAAATTCAAGTTAGCCTTCTTTTGTCCACATAGGACTTTTGTCTGCTTTGAGTTGTTAGAAGTTGGTCTAATATGATCTGCACTTTCTCTAGCACATCTTGAACTAACTTTAGTCTTAGGATGATGATTTCGACCTTTTTAAACCATCCTATTGGTGTTCAACACTTCGTCCCATAAAGGGCTTCACAAAGTGCCATCTAAGTATTGGTATAGAAAATATTGTTATATGCAAAGTCTATGGGAGATAATTGTTCCATCTAGTTCCCTGAAAATTCTAGGACACATACACTCAACATATCTTTTAGGATCTGAATAGTTCACTTAGATTGGCCATCTGTTTGAGGGTAAAGTTTTGTACTGAACTTAAGTTGTGTACCCAAGGCTTCTTGAAAGGTTTTCTAGAAGCATCACATGAATTGTGTTCCTCTATCTAAGATGATTGAAATGGGTACTCCATGTAATGAAACTATTTCATTCAAAAAGAGCATAGCATATTGCTCTACATTGTATGTGGTTTTAGCTGAGAGAAAATATGTGATCTTGGTCAATCTTGTGACAATGATCCAAATCAAATCATGTCCCTTTGTAGATTTAGGGAGTCCCATAACAAAATCTGTAATTATGCTATCCCACTTCCGTTGTAAGATTTCAATACTTTATAATAACCTTGCTAGTCTCTAATAATCTACCTTTACTTGTTGACAAGTAAGGCATATAATCACAATGTCTTTCCCAATACCTTTTCACCAATATAACTACCTACAATCTTGATACATCTTAGTAGCTCCTGGTTGTATGATATAAGAAGACATATGACTTATCCTCATCAATTCTTCTCTTAACCCTTTAGTCTTTGGAACTCATAATCAATCCTAATACTTTATGATCCCAGTCGAATCCACTAAGATCCTGATCTATGGCTTTCACTTAGTCCTCTCTTGCAAATCATCTACTTTGGGGTTTGTAAATTGAATAACCTTAATCTACTCCACTAATGGTGAACATACTTGCACGCTGCCTATCATTATTCCTGGTTTTTGTACTTTTAATTATATTTCACTCATTTTCAACCTTTGCATGTCCTTTATCAGATCTTTTTAATCTAGACTTATATGGTTAGACTTCCCATTACATCTAAGTGTATCAGCTACCACTTTTATGTGTATGCAATGAGAAAATAAGAGGGGTTTGATATTTAATTAGGCTTGGAATTAAATCAAATAGATTAAATGCATAACAAAACATAAGCAAAAATGAAAGAAAATTAAATGGAGAAAAGCTCAATCAAAGGGATTGTTGCAACTAATTTTTCATTCCCATTTTGATTGCTTAGACAAAATACTAATTAGGCCCAACACCTAATTAATCCTTGTTAATTTCCTCTTATACTAGCCAACCAAACCCTACACCTAATTAACTCTTATTGATAAAGCAGTCGAAGCCCAATACCCCAACCAATTTACTAATAGCATTAAGCCTTGAAAATATCAAGTCTAATTAATTGAATTACCCTAGTAGTAACCTAACTAGTTACCTTAATTCTTTACTAGAATTGATCTACCCCAATAGCAAATCAACACCTTATTGCTATCTCATAACCAAATAGCCACAAACGTTACCCTAATTAATTTACCAATAGCATTAAGTCTTGAAATTATCAAGTCTAATTAATTGAATTACCCCAATAGTATCCCAACTAATTACTTCAATTCTTTAGGAGAATTGATCTACCCCAATAACAAATCAACATCTTAATGCTACCCTATAACCAAACAACCACAAATGATGAAATTGCCTATAGAAATTTAGCTAGCATTAAATCACAATGAATAACTAATCAATTAGTCACCTTAATATAGTAAAATCAGAGAATCAAATTCAGAATAAATTGGAATTAAGGTCAAGTCACACAATTTACATATGAATTAGTGCATAAATTCCCTTAGATTGAGATGAGAGTTTAGTTATACATTATTGTGAAAATAAAAAGAGAAATAAAAGGAAAAGAGAAAACCTAATTAGGGATAGAGTTTTTACCCTAGCAAAGCTCCTCTCCTCTTAAAATTAGAGACAATATAAAAAGTGATCTAAAAGTTATTACGATTGTGGCTCAATAGAGTATTTATAGGCTTACTGCATGGCCTCTTGATTAGCTACTGATTAGGGTTGGAAGAAGGCTTAATAGGACATGGGTCCCTTCATATAAAATGTATCACTGTCTCTCAAGAGTCCAATGGCCCTAACCTTGCATAAAAACTCAATTCCTTGTTCAATTTATGGGATTAAAACTAAGAAAGCATTTCAGAGCAGTCCAACCCATAATAGAATTTAACATTTAAGTCCATCACCATATAACTAATTTAAAATGATGTAGTTTGACCTCTTCATAAAAGTTGTTGGGATGGATCTTAGCTATTTTATGAGCTTGTATTTGCACTAAAATGATGGGTGGAGATTCACTTATGATGAAAATATCGAAACTGGTTCTAGGTAGTAGGATAACACTCTATTTCAACTTCTAGGCTTTATTTGACCTCCAAAATGGTTGAACTAGGGTTTGGAATCTTCATGATATTTTTAGGTATATCTTCTACCTTTCTAAATACTATTAAGAATCAACCAAAACTGAAGTCTAGAACTCAAGGTATGCCAAAAAAACTTGAAATAGTATGAAACAAGGCCAAATTATTGAATAAATTCAATTAAGCATAAAAATTGAGCAAACCACAAAACCACTTTCAAGCTTCCAATGAAGCACATAAATATGAAAAAAGACTAAGTATAAGGGGATATAAAATATGTATAAATTGTGTTTATCAAATTCCCCCACACTTAGCACTTGCACATCCTCGGGCAAGAACCAAAAGAAAACTAAACTAGACTTAAATCAAAACAAAGACTCTAACTCTAAACTTTTCAACTGTGATAGAATGCAAAACCAAAAGTAAGGAAACAACCAAAATTTTAGGGGATATATCATCTCATGATGCACATTTTTTGAAAACTCAAATCTCAAATCCAACTAGCAAAGCAATTTCATTCAAAAGGGAAATAAATTAACTTGGTAGATCCTTACAAGTTAAGCTCTCCATGCAAATCTCTATGTTTAAAATGGGAAAGTGTTTCACTTAATTTCAATCCATGGAAATGTACTAACATAAGCTTGCTTATCATCTAGTCTCCACTACTCAAATCAATTGCATAGTATAAATTAAGAGGACATCACAAAGGTTGTAATGTGGCCAAGGGAAAAGGGGAGGAAAGGAATGATATAGATTTCAAAAGTAAAACTAAAGAGACTAATAGGCCATTGTAGCATAGATTCAAACAAGAAAATGAGCAATTAAAATTGGCATCTACATCACACTTTCACATTTTTCACTTCTCTTTTTCTCTTTCCTTTTCTTGACTTTTTAATTTTCTTTTATTTTGAGCTATTTCTTTTCTTTCAAATTCAAATTTCTTTCTTTCTTTCTTTCTCTTGAATTGCATTGAGCTCTTTTTTTTCTTTTCACTTTACTTCTCTTTTTTTTTCTTGACCATTGAAATGAATCACAAATGCTTTTTCACTAGACAATTAGCACACCCCCACACTTGTTCAAGAACCAATCCTACTAATGAATTAAATGCTCTACTAATCCCTAAGGTTAGGAAATGATAAAGACATTCAAGGCTTAGCTTTATAATGGGTTACATAACAAGAAAAAGGCTAATTAGGCTCAAAGGGGTTTAACAATAGTACATTGTAAAGTAAGCTAAAAACACAAAAGTGGCTCAATCAAAGAATGCCTTAATGATATTCATGCACGCATGTGCCAATGCAATCTAAAAAAGACTCAAAGCAAGTTTTAAAGCAACATTTCATGAAAGAAAATCACACACAAGAAAGAAAAGGAATATGATAAAAATGATCAACAATAGCTTAAAATCTCAAAGGCTATGTTTGCCAAAAGTCAATCCACAAACATTTCAACTTCATCACAATGCTAATCAAATTCAAGAATCAAGACAATTTATCCAATCATGCTATGCAACCATCAAAATCAATTGCAACCTACTCAAGGCCTAAACAAACTCATCATCAGTGAAAACTACCTAAAACAAAGAAAAATAGAATTCTTTTACCATAATTTTCTTCACACAAAGTAAAACAAAACAATCCTAAAATCCCTCTCCACACTTAAATTTTACATTGTCCTTAATATAGGTAGAAAATCATCAATAAAGCATGGATATATAATATACAAGTGGTGGAGAAAGAGAGCAAATGCCTGAGTTGCCTCCCAAGAATCATGCTAGTTTAACGTCGTTGGATTGATAGTCCATTGATTCTTTAATTAGGATCAAATATGAATATTGGTAGCAACTATTTGATAGGAAAAGATGGTATGCATAGTTCCTTGAAATCAAGGTTGCTTGGAACTAGAACTAAAAGTGATGACTACAATTCTCTTGTTATCTCTTCAATTTCAAAATTTAACTCCATTGATTCATCAATTTTCTTTAATCCCTTATGCATTGTTACATTAAATGCATCAATTTCAACTTTTCTATCCAACTAAAATACATCTTGCATGGAAAAATCAATAAGATTAAAAGAAAAAATGGAATAATCATTAGTAGGGCATTTCATAGCTTGATATATATTGAAAATTAATGTCATTCCATCATAATCCATGCTAAGTATGCCATCATGAATATCAATTGTTGTCTTAGCTAATTTGAGGAAACACCTTTCTAGAATGTAGACTTTTGGGTCTTTAGAAATGTGGAGAAATTTTCTTTGAATAACAATAGATATGTCTTCCACCATACTTATCTTCTTTTATTTTTCTCTCTTAGAATCAGCCAATGCAATGGGAAAGGGAGCAAGAGCAGCATTGGTAACTTTAAGTTAATGGTTTCTCTCTTCCTCTAAATCTTCTTATTTTTCTTTTTGCTCTTACTCTTAGCTTAAGTTGGCTGAAACTTGTGTTTCTTGATTTTTGGTCTCAATTTCTTCTCCATCTTGTGTTTCTTATTGGAATTACAAGTTGATAGCTCTCAATTCTTCTTAAGGCTCTAATATGTCAGCACTTAATTCTTGCTAAAATTGCAAGTCACTCTGGACCATAGTTTGAATAAGACCCTTAAAAGATTTGACAGAAGAAGTTAGGGTCTAATAGTCTTATTGACTAGCTTGGAATAGGGACTGATAGTAGGCTTGACAAATTTAGTAGTCAAAGCTCAAATTTGATTGATGATAGCAACCATGGTTGTATTGGTCAAAATATGGATCAAAGTGATTATACTATCCAGAATTGTATCAGTGGGAATATGGATCATATTGCTCTAAAAATCCTTCCCTTGTATAAGCTTACTAAAATGGTTCATAACATTGCAATGTTTAACACCCATTAGTTGCTACTATCTGTGCCAATTGATGAACCAGAGAAGTTAACTTAGACATTTACTATGCAAGTCTATAATTGTCAGCCATGATTTCTAATTCAAAATGTTAGATGACATGAAACAAGAAAAACAACAAAAGAAAATTACAAAAATCCTAAAATGGTCTAGATTGGTGTTCATTCTTTCTTCTTAGAATTTGCAAGATTCTTTTAATTTCTAAATCGTATAAAAGCTCAAAATAATGAGAGGACTGAGACATATAGCAACAGGCATATCAGGGAAGCACAAATAAAAATAACAAAATTAAAAATACAAAATAATATAAAAATACAAAAAATTGAAAAATCATACTAAATAATAGAATTTGGCAAAAAAAATGGTAAGGATCATGTTAAAGCATAGATTTTGCTCAGAAGGCTGAAAACAAGTGTCCTAACAAATTTTAGGCAAAAATTCCAAAGTTTTTTATGCTATAAACCCTACTAGCACCCAGAAGTAGGAAAATATACATAAAGGAGAAAGGGAGAAAACAGGGGAAAATTACTTAAATTAAAGCTTAATACTTGATGTATATTTAAATATCCATAAGTGCATAGCGTAGCTGTAGCTAGTACTGGCAAATACAGGTTGATCCCACAGTGAAGTTATTTCAATTACTAGAATCTTTACAATTTTTCTATCCAAATCAATAATGAGGAAATAAAAGAAACAAATAGAGAGAAATAAAAGAAAGAAAGAAGAATAGAAAATAGAAGAAGAAATTATTTAAGGAAAGAAAGAAAGTAAAGTAATAATTAAAAAAGATATCAAATGTAGAAAGCCTAGGATTAGGACTCACCTCACCTATGATTCTTGACAATCATTATAAAATTTCCTTATTTAAATTATTCAGACAATTGGGGCTGGTTTGGCCTACATTAATTACTAGCCTCTGTCAAGGTCTAACAATTGTACCTAATTCAATCTAATACCTACTTTCGTGGATTAAATTAAACTTTGGCCCTTTAAGTTCTATGCTA
>JANHAO010029457.1:0-10368 GCA_026873985.1 Saraca asoca
AGGAAACTACACACTGTAACAATAGCTTGTTAAAATGCCAACCTGCCATTGAATAAGATTAGTTATACTTATTTTTATTGATTGATACTTGATAATATGTGAACAGATAACGTTAGTCAATAAAAATGTCAATTTAAATTAGATTCTATTAAGTTTACAGGAAATAAATATAAATAAATCAAAATAAATATTAGTGTATTTCAATAAAAAATTATTTCAAAATGAGACACTTTAATATTTTTGGATATATTGGGCCTCTTCAAGTAAAATAGCCCCTTCACTAAAAGTGGTTGATAAAGGGCCTCATATGGTGGCCTAAACTAAAAGGAGGGCTTCGGAATGTGAATTTAATCTTCATGTGTTCTCCCCGAAAAAACAAGAAGTTATGTTTTTTCTTGTACGTGTATAAACCTCTATAGTCAAATAATAATTTATAATTTTGTTAACCGTTTGAGAACAACTATATATTTGTTGGATGTTGTTGTCAGATTTTCTTGTCAATAAAGTACCTCAAAGAATAATCTTGACTATTTGTGGTGTGTTTTATTGGCCACAATGTCACATAATCTTGATATCATTGTTGGTAGGCATTGTCTTTCTCAACCTAGGACATCAAAAATCATTTGAATTAAAACAATGGAGCACTCTAGCATAGCAGTCACAAAATAGTCACAAAACAGTGAGGAAAAATTTATAAAATTTTCTTATTTGGTTCCTATTTTTTTTAAATCTTTATAATAAATATGTGAACTAATATTTACTAATATTTAATAAATAAATATTACACTTATTAATAAATAAGTAATTTAAGTGATATCAACCTTTATTCTAAAATTAAGCATATAATTATGAAATTATGCAATTAAGCATATAATGTAAGTGATTTCATAAAGTAATTTTCTTTTTTCAATAGCCTTCCAGCTCTTTGCATATAAAAAATAAGGCTAAAATACAACAAACGGCATGTATTTTAAATAACATTCTAACATTTAAAAAGATGCATCTTATCCTTTTGTGTTTTAATTGATGTCCACTTAATCTACATCAATCTATTTTACATCTATAAATTTAACGGAATATTCATATGATTATTATCTAACCATCAAAAATCTCCACTTCTCTAAAAAAAAATAAAAAAATAATTTATTATTTCTAATTTCTATCGAATCGTGAAGTTTTATATAAAAATGCTAGTACACATAAAGCAAAACAAAAAGATATGTTGCTCATCTCTATAATTTGGGGATTGATAAAGATAAAATATCATCTATACATTACTCTAGTGGATTAGTTTTGTTATGAATTTCATTTTCCTCTAATGAATTTTTCGGGAGAATGTCATAACATTCTTGATAAAAATAATTATACCATTTCAGATTCATTTTAATATTAATTCACAATGAATAAAATGTTATTATTTTGTTATTAAATAATATTTATTGATAAGCTTTATTGCAATACCACACTTAATCGCAAAATTGCCCCATGTGCCCTTAAATTAGCAATGGATCAGGAGTTTATTTTAGCAGGCTAATCATTCATATAACTCACTCAAATAGTTTCTTCCTAGTAATTGAAAATTAAACATTATAATCAAAAGTAAACAATTATCCTTTGTATAGTATATTAATTTTTGGTATATGACTAGAATTAAAATATCCAAAATTTCAAATAATTTAATTTTTATTGCATTATATTAAAAGTTATGAAGACTCACATAATATTTATCACATTTAAGGATGTTAATTTGATCGGAAATTTTAGAGGTTGTGTAATGAAATTTGTTATCATTATTTAATTTTAATGATTGAATGCCCCTAATTTAAAACTCTTCTCTCACTTAAGATTTCAGAAAATGTTTCCCTTCATTAAAAAAAGAAAAAAAATCTTCTTTCTCTTTCCCTTTCTCATAACATAATGCTCCTATCACCCCCGACCGTTGTTATCACCGCCTAGCATGACTTTTCACTATTAACCATCATACAATACCACTACTACCATTGATCATCGTCCACCATCATCTACTGTTGATCATTGCCTATAACCGCTGACTACCATTCACTATCATTTTTTGCCACTAACTATCCACCCCTTTTACTACATATCACTATTTATTACTACCTATCATCATCTACAATCACTAACTACCATCTATTATCATTATTATCATTAACCATCATTCACTACTCTCTATCGCAATTGGCTATTACCTATTATCACTTACCACTGTTAATCGTCACCCATCATTGCTTGCTGTTGTTGACCACCAGCATCTACCAACGTGTCACGCCTGACCTACAGAACATAACCGACGTAGAAGGTTACCGTTAGAAAACCCTCTACAAGCCTAACCACACAAAATAACAAGTTAAGACACACAATTATACTAACACACAACTAGATCTGTGTATAAACATTTCTACTAAAAATTCGATAGAGTTTCTTCTATTTTTCAGATATCCAGGCACAAGGTTTATACAAATAAAAAGGGTTACACATCCATCACAACAAGTATGACAACATGACAAAATGCATTGGCCTAAACTATACAACCTATATCCTACTGGGCATCCAACAATCATACATAGGCAATATACAATTTTACTATTGTGGGTGTTTTTGGGACCATGCAAATAGGCTGGCAAAAACCCAATAAGTGAGTCTAAATGGAGGAGGCCTAGCTCTCCAGGAAGCTGAGATCATTGAGCATAGGCACCAAACCACCAGCCGTGAGCTCCGAGTAAAGGACCAGGCCAAGGCTGCAATACTAGCTCGCTATGAGCCCTAGCTCATTGGTCAAAGCTAGCTGCCTCAACTATATAACAAAAACTTGGAAAAACCTAAGAACGGGACCAACTCACATGGCCAATAGATTGCCGAGCGTAAGCCCAGGTCACCAAGTGAGCAATCTAGGCATGGGAATAGAATGCTGAAGTCTAGTCATCAGCCAGAGGCACATATTCCCAATAGACAAGTCAGCCCCTAACAAACTGATAGCAAGCTATCTAGCATTTATTGCCCAATTCGACGAACAATATAGATCTATGATTTATCAAATTACATTTGTAACCTCTACTACCTCTATAAATAAGGGGAAAAATCATTATAATGGGGGAGGACAAAAAATATATATCTAGAAACTCTGCCAAAAAAATGAAGAGACTCTATGAGCAAACACTTGCATTCTGTAACTTTCATTGAGTAATAAAATTTACTGTGAATGTAGGGACCAATATTACTTGGTTTTAGCTGAACCACGTTAAAACTCCTAGTGTTTTCCCCTTGTTCTTCCTCTTTTCTCTTTGCTTGTAGCATCTACCTCCTGCTTGCAAAATTGGAATATAATTTGAGGGTTTCAAGGACTATTCTATTTGACTAGATTTGGGCTTACCAAATTTTACCGTCAACACTTTGCCGCTAAAAGGAGGGCCTCATCGGTGTTCCAGTATATTTTCTATTTAGCTATAATAACTAGGGGAAGAACCACCAGAAGCTCGAATGACCCATTTACTTAGCCAAAAAAGTAGGTGGAACGACATAAAGAACTAGTTCTTTCTGCAACAAGCATGTCCACCAGACCCGTAGCAAGCAACGACGTCGACTTGCCCCTACGGCCCATTGCTAGCCTGCTATTATTACTCCAGAAACTAATGAAGTGTAGATATTGTTCCAAAACCAGAAAGCCTTGGGAACCATTATGAGAGAGCTGACTGAGGTGGTTAAAGTGCTAACACGAACCTTGGGCGTATAAGAGCAAGACAAGGTCACTGTAGTCAGGCAACTACGTCAGGTCATTGACTCAGCTTGCTTCTTCCCCTCATGGATGAGATCAAAGGTTTACCGAGCTCGCAACAACCATGGTGACTCGCGATGTGAGAGCTCACATTGGGCTAAAAGCTCAAACAGGTCCAACCAGGGTAATACCTTAGGTCGCTACTCCCATGACTAAGGAGGTGGAAGGAGCCAATAAACTTCTAGTTAAAGATCCAAGACATGAGATCCAGAGATAGAAGAATTGTTCCAGAGGATAAAATGATTAGAGGAGCACCCCGAGCTCAGAATAGCCAAGAATGCTACAAGGAGAGGACCTCATTCACAAGCGAGATGGAGAAGTAGACTCTTCCTCAAAAATTTAAAATTCCCACAATCTCACCATATAATGGAAATACTGATCCATGTGACCATCTAGATGCATTCAATGTCCAGATAGATATTCAAATGACTAACCCATTGGTCAAGTGTCGTGTCTTCCCAACTACACTAGGAGACATACCTCGAACATGATTCAGAAGTCTCCCAACTTGTAGTATTAATAGTTAGGAAGAGTGTCAACAAAAATTCATCAGCCAGTACCAAGCGTTAAAGAGGCAGCTCACACCTCTTTACCATCTCGCGATAGTCTTTCAGTGTAAGCATGAATCACTAAAGGATTACATCACTAGGTTTAGGCACGAAGCCAATTCAGTAGAAAATCGCTTAGAGGAAAGCATCTTCATAATGATCTCTACGGGACTACGCAAAGATAGAAAACTATACAAAAGCATATACAAGTCCTCGGTAAGAGATTTAGTTGAGTTCTACGAATGAGCTACCAAGTAGATCAGGTGGGAAGAAACTTTCGACTCAAGGAAGCCCGATTAGAAAAACAAGATGGACAACCCCATCTAGAATAAAAAGAGGGGTAGTAAAGGTTGGAGTGACTACTCCGATAGACAAATTATGAAGAAGCCTAACAGCTAGCGACCTTAGCATCAAGGTTGCCATAGTAGTTATAGTATCCTATTACATACCCCAGATAGGATCTTTACACTAGAAAAAGATAAGGAAGACTGGGGGAAGCCTTAGACCCTAAGGACTTCCAACAAGTTCAGGAACAACAAAGATAAGTTCTGTGCCTATCATAACGAGAAGAGGCATAGTACGTCAGAATGTTAGGTGCTCAAGGACACCATTGAAGATCTCATTAAAAGAGGTCACCTAAGGGACTATGTCAAGTAACCTTCAGGATAGTGACCTCAGTAGCCCCAGCAATTAGCGTAGCAGCAACGAGCTATTTATCAAGAACAAGCGCTCCCCACAAGAATTATATTTTAATCCTAAAATGAGCAAAAAAAAACTGTTAAAATTCAACTCGCTCTTCTGGTCTTGTATTATTATTTTCTTGAAATTCTTATGTTGATGTTTACTAATTTTTGATGAATTTTTTAACAGAAATGTTGTCTAGAAAGGTCCAAGGTTTGGAACAAAGATCTGATTGTCCCGTACTGTGAGCTCAGAATGGTGAAAGTTCATGCTCACGTTTTCGATCAACTTCAACTCGACCAGATTAAAGAAATCAAAACCAAGACTCGAATTCATTGAGCAATAAGATTGCTGTGGTGTGACCCACTGAGTAATGTAATTGCTGCAAAACGATCTACTGAGCAACACAATTGTTGTGGTATGATTGCTACAACACGATTTGCTTGAGCAACGAGATTGCTATGAAACTACGCAATAAGATTGCTGGTAGAAATACATTCATGTGACCTGCCTAAGCAACAAGATTGCTAGTAGAGTCATATTTTTTTTCCTACCTAGGCAACAAGATTGCTGGTAAAAGTACATTCATGTGACCTACCTAAGTAGCAAGATTACTGGTAGAGTCACATTCTTTCCCTGCCTGAGCAACAAGATTGTTGGTAGAATCATATCTACTGTTCCACTGAGCAACAGGATTGTTGTGGAACTGAGCAACAGGATTGCTATGGCACTAAGCAATAGGATTGTTATTTCATTGAGTAATAAGACTACTGTCTGGGTATTCATGCGACCTATCTCATTTAAAGTGCAGCTCTCATACAGCTTATTGCTCGCAGCTATCATACGAACTCATATTTAAAGGCGTAGCTCTCATGCACCAAACTTGTGCTAATCAAGATGCACCTAATTGCCCACTGAGCACTCGAATTCATGCCAGCTGAGGTGCACCTAATCATCCACTGAGCACTCAAACTCATGACAACTGAAGCGCAATATGAGCATTCAACTTATTCTAATTAAGGCACAACTCTTATGCGACCTATTTCAGTGCCCCATCAAGCTCGCTAAGGCGTAACTTTCATATGGTCTACTAGCCATTCGACTTGGCACATATCCTTTTAGTCATAATTTACTGATTAAGGTTCATTTGTAAATATTATCATTTGTGACCTACATAAAACTTGACTAGTATTTGTTAAAACATGCTCACCAAAGTCAATTGACTTATCGAGCACTCATTTTATCTAATATATATCAAGTTATGATTTACAGGAACTCATACTATCATTTATAGCCTATTGAGTATTCGACTTATCAAAAACCTTATTCATTGAGGAAAATGAGCACATAAATGCTCGAGATGAAACTAAAAAATGCAAAAGTCTAAAAAATAATTTGGTAGAACAAGTTTTTGCCAACAGATCATAGCTCCCAACCCGTGAAGTGCACTGAGAGTTGGGGGGCTAATCCTATAGGTGTTTTTGGGACCACGCAAATGGGTTGGCAAAAACCCAATAAACGAGTCCAGATGGAAGAGGCTCAGCTCGCCAGGAAGCTGAGATCACTGAGCATAGGCACCAACCACCAGCCGCGAGCTTGAAGCAAAAGACCAAGTCAAGGCTGCAGTACTAGCTCGCTACGAGCCCCAGCTCGCTAGTTTAAGCCAACTGCCTTAACTATCTCCTAAAAACTTAGAGAAACCCAAGAATGGGACTAACTCACATGGCCAATAGATAGCCCAAGGCGAGCCTAAGTCGCCAAGTGAGCGATTTGAGTGTGGGAATAGAATACTAAAGTCTAGTCATCAGTCAAAGGCACATATTTCTAACAGACAAGTCAGCCTCCAACAAACTAATAGTAAGCTGTCTAGCATTTATTGTCCATCAAGCATTTATTGCCCAATTCAACAGACAAGATAGATTTACAATTTATCAAATTATATTTGTAACCTCTCCTACCTTTATAAATAAGGGGAAAAAATCATTGTAATGAGGGAGAGCAAAAAATATATATGTAGAAACTCTACCAAAAAAATGGAAAGACTCCGTGAGCAAATGCTTGTATTATGTCACTTTCACTGAGCAATAAAATCTACCGTAGACGTAGGGACCAATACTACTTGGTTTTAGTCAAACCATGTTAAAACTCCTAATGTCTTCTCGCTATTCTTCCTCTTCTCTCTTTACTTGTTGCATCTACCTTATGCTTGCAAAACCAAAATACAATTTAGGGATTTAAAGGACTGTTCTGGTTGATTGGATTTGGGCCTACCAAATTTTATCGTCAACACCTACCAACTGCCATTGATTTCCACCATTCATATATCTTTATACTCCGTAGGAATGATCCACTCAATCAAGGAGCAAATCTCGTATCAGTGTAAGGTGGAGGAATAATAGGTGTATCCTGGGACTCTGAAAAACATTGAGAAAAAAGGGGTGAGTTTCATAGAAATTTAGCGAGTAAACAATCCCATGAACACCCAAACTACTTTTATAAATCATATTCGAAAGTATATATATATATAGCCAAAAAGATATACTTACCAGTTCAACAACTATAGTCTCAAAATAAATTCGAAAACTATCATTCAACAAGAAAATCAGGTAATTGAAAATATGATATTCAATAATATAACAATAAGTATCAAAATATGCTACAATGAAAATATGCTCATCATTACGTAATATGAAAGAAAGTCAATAAATATTTCTAAAAGTTATCAATGCTCAATATAGCAAAATATACGATTGCAATCCCAAAGGGTAACTCCAAGAGGGAACCATCTCAATATAAGCATAATTTATCCAACACATTTGTCAAATTCTCAGACTATCACCCTGTCTTGCCGGTATCTCTTTATCATATACTTATAAGTGCACTTGTGGTTCCCGATGAATTCTCCAGTGGATCCAATATCTCAAATCAATTAATTTAACATATTAGGTAGCATAAATCCCAAAACAACAATATTTTTATATTACAATATATAAAAGTCCTTGTTCGGGTAAGCAAAATTTATCAAAACATTCATGAACTTGCTAAAGCATTTTTATATCCATTTATCACATAGAAAAACAGGATCGCCAATTCCAGTAACATAAGGTAAGATGAAAATGCATAAATTTTATCATGACAAATTATTTCATGTACACATATAACATATAAATATACTTTCGAAACCACTTTAATATATAGGAAAATCCCATTATTTAAAAGGATTCATAATATTCCATATAATAAAATTATTTTATATTTACAAATAGGATTATTAAGTGAGGAGGATCATCCACTCACTTTAGACACTTCTTAGAATAGGCTATTTGCTTTTTAAGATGCTAAATAAGCTCACTTGGAGAAATTGAGTTATTCAACCTAGTTGGATATAATTAATGTTAAAATTAGCATTTAAGCTTAGATTGAAGATTCTCTAGCTAAGTATACTATTTAACATTAATATGAAACTTCAACAACAACTTCACTTTCAAATCAAATAGTCAAAATCACCTACTTGAGTTTTTCAATTGAAATTCCAAATTTTTAGTATTTGTGTGCTTGATCCTTTAATAAAAACTTCACTGAAGCAAAACAATATAAAACAACAAGGAAAATTTCAGCTTTTGTCAGTTTTGCATAGTGAGGGTTTCAACTAACTCATCTTGAAAACTTAATGTAAGTATGCTATAAAATAAATTTTTTGCTCTAGAATTATTCATTATCTTTCAAAGTGCATGTGGGGAGCTCAGTGTTGGCCGAATCGTCGTTGATGACCTGATCCAAGTTCAGCTAGAACAAGGTCAAAGGAGAAGGAGCGATAGCCTTTGGAGCTAAACTAGCGAAGAGAGGGGCCAATGAAGAAGAAGAAGAAAGAAAAAGTAGCTTGGAAGTGCACCAGATGGCGTCAGACCGAAGAGAAATGACTTGTCGAAAAAGACGCAGAGCAAAGGAAATTTTGGCTAAGATGGCACCGGTCCAAGGAGGTAGGAGTGCTGGAGAGTTGGAAAGAAAGAAAAGGCATGGTCGATCGGTGTTAGGCTGAAGCACTAAAATTGCTGAACACCAAAGAATGTAATAGCAGCAACAAGGGCTCGGGTTGGAGGAAGTTGGTCGCGTGCGAAGGGAAAAGAAGAGTTGTTGGGAAAATAATATACATAAAACAAAATAGGGAAAATTTACACTTATACCCCATTGACTTACCATCGTCTTCAAATAAGTCCTTCTGCAAAAAGGAAAAATCCCCTTTTAGCCCTAACGAATTTTTAAAAGTTTTCACTTTTATCCCTCTGAAATTTATTTATTTATTTATTTCACAATATTAATAATTGTCCATCATTATCTATCATTATTGTCCACCGTTGACCATCATATCTTGCTATTGATTACCATTCATCACTATTTACTATCACCTAATTAAACAAAAAGGGGAATCATAAATAATATGATTCCATTTCTTGATTGAACAAAAAAAAAAACTAAAAATTAACTATTATTATTATTTTAACTTCTTATTTAATTCCATTTTCTTTCTCCTCAAAAACTTATGAGAGGCATGAATCAATCTTAAATATGTAGAGAACTATTCTTAAGCCAAAGATTTTTCTTCGGAGCATTTATTGAAATTCTGATGCCTTTGGGCGAAAGGGCGGGAGAAGACTATAAGGGCCTATTTGGGAAACAGTTTTTTTGTTTTTAAAAATAGTTTTTTATTTTTCTGTTCTATAAAAATAAAAAAATCTGTTTGACAACTTGCTTTCAAAAACTGTTTTTTAAAAACTATTTTCTAAAAGTGTAACTAAAAAATAGTTTTTAGGAAACAGTAAAATGGTATTTTCCCTTGTTTTTGTATATAGCTGTTTTCATATCTTTTTCAAAAATAAGAAGAATACCTATTTTCATTAATGATAAAGTTATAAATAATATTAAATACATTTTTTTCAACTTCAAAAATAAAGAAAACACTTGTTTTCAAAATTTATATCCAAACAAGTTTTTTGTTTTTTGGTTCTAAAAAAATAGTTTTTAAAAAACTGTTTTCAAAAATAATAAAATAAAAACACTTTCAAACAGGCCCTAAATTTCTCTTGAATTTTCACCAATACAGAATTAAACTCATCTTTTTACTACCGTGGGGAGTGGAATCACTAGTCGGGTAACCCTAATGGTTGCTTACAATACTAATTAGAGTGCCTATTGCAAATGCCAAAAATAAAAGAAGCTTAAAATATGATAGTTTAATGAGTTAGTGGTCATGAATGTGAATAAATAATTAAAATGTGATTAATTTGATTAAAAAAGGATTATTCATACGAGGATAGTTTAAAATATTATTATATAAAATGAATGTCA
>JANHAO010029458.1:0-10382 GCA_026873985.1 Saraca asoca
AATGCATTGATATAAAAGAAAACATAAGTTCAAGATTGATAAAGAAAAGTAAAGAAACTAGAACAAGAATGAAAGAAAGAAATAACACTTGATGAAACTTGAAACTTCTTCAAAGAATAATAAAGAAAAGTGATAAAACCCTAAGTAGAATAAGAAGGAATCCTAAAAGAACAAGAGAACTTGAAATCTAAAAGACCTAAACTAAAGTAAAATGATGGCTCCCTTTTTGGCTTCTCAAATTGGCTATTTATAAGCTTTTCCAGGCCCGGAACATAGCTGTGTCCCAGGACACGGCCAGGCCGTGTTCCATGCTGGATTCTGGCTTCTTATTTGCTTTCTTCTGCACTTTCAACGTGGTCTTTTTATATCTTCTTCCTTGATTCTTCTTGACTCAAGTGTGCTTCATTCTTCATCTTTTTATTTTCCTCTTGGCGCTCCTTTTCACCATCCTGAAATACAAAAATAAACTAAAGCAGTACCAAGAACAAAACTAACAAAACTAGGGTAAAAATTATATAAAAACCACAAATTAACAACTAATTAAGAAGTGATGTTCATCATTTTTATAGGTACATTTTTCACTTATCAGGCACTAAAGAGGTAACTCGCACCTCCCTGTCATCTTGTAATGATCTTTTAGCTCAAGGGCAAATCACTAAAAGATTACATAGCCAGATTTAGGCATGAGGCCAACTCTGTAGAAAACCTTTCAAAGGACAACATCTTAATAGCAATCTCAGCGGGGCTCTACAAAGACAGAACGCTGTACAAAAACCTCTACAAGTCCCTAGCTCGAGACCTCACTGAATTCTACGAGTGAGCTGTTAAACAAATAAGATGGGAAGAAACCTTCGGAACGGAGGAAGTCAAGCAAAAGGTAGATGGTGGTCCCACTATGAGCAAAAAGAGGGGTTACGAGAGTTGTAGTCATGACCCCAGTCTTCAGCTCGTAAAGAAGACAAAGCCTTAGTGACCTGGAGATCACTTCGAAAGCTATAACATCCTGTTAGATATACAGGATAGGATTTTTGCCACGGAGAGGCACAATGAAGACTTTGGGAAGCCTAAGCTAATAAGAGCTCCCATCAAGTCCAAAGACCCAAGTAGATTCTACGCTTATCACAACAAGGTCAGACACACCACCTCAGAATGTTGGGTACTGAAGGATGCCATAGAAGACCTCAGTAGAAGAGGCCGATTGCAGGATTATGTGGTAAGGCCTACAGAATGACTAGCTCAACAGACTCAACAAACTACTGACCAAGAGCTGGAGCCTTCCATCATAACTATATTCTAATCCTGTAACCCTTTCTCGAGATCAATGACAATCTTGAAATCCTTGAATTTACTAGTGGAACGCTGTATGAAAAAGAACCTTTCTACATCCACTTAATACTATTTTCCACTGATTGGCCAAAAATTAGGAACGCTACCTAGCTAGCGATAAGCTTCCACCTCGCCAACATAAGGATACATCTGAGAGTGAGACGACACGAAGCCTACCCCGTCAATACATCTAAAGCAAGTCACCTCCCACAAACCGGGAGTGAAAGAGATTAAATTCCTCAGATTGAGCAATGAGATTGCTGGCAAGAATGGATCATACAATGACCACTGAGTAACAAGATTGTTGTCTCAATGAGCGACAAGATTGCTATGAGGCTAAGCAACGAGATTGCTATCTCACTGATTGCTATCTCGTTGAGCAACAAGATTGCTATCTCATTGAGCAATAAGATCGTTGCAAGACTGAGCAATGAGCTTGTTACAATATGGATACGCGATCTCACTTAGCAACAAGCTATCATCTCACTACCAAAACATATTCGAGTGTGAGATGGCATGAAGCCTACCTCGCGATAAGAAAAATGCATTCGAGGGTGAGATGGCACAAAGCCTACCTCGATGACATATTCAAAATCTAGCAAAGAGCCAAGAGCTTGCTGAAGTGTGGATGCACCATTGAACGATCGAAGCTCAGTACTTAAAACTAATAATGAGCTACAAGCTCACTATAACACGAGGGCACTAAAATAAATTTGTTACAGCTCTTATGCAATTAAGTATCCATAGCCAACATGCAGTCAGAAAATCACAACTCACATGCTACCTCTTATCAAACGCAGCTTACATGCAACTTAACTATTGCTCGTTACAAACTAGGGCAATCAAATGACAAGAACAACTAAGAGTTAGAGACATGGTCGATTGGTCAAAGAGATATTTCATTGATCTATGGAAATATACATACAGCGGTGCACAAAGCATCCAATACAACATTCAAGAGTTATGCAGAAAAGCTCATACATTAAAAAGGCCTCATTCAACAAGGTAAAATTACATCAGAAGATTCAAAGTACAAAGTCAAAAGGCAAAAAGCCTAACACTACCATTCTGGCAAGAAAGTAGAGAGCCAGCTACTGGGAGATGAACTCCCACCAACTGGAAGACCAGCAACTCCACTCCTACGGTCTTGCCATCCCTAGTCAGCGATTCCTCCTAGAGTAAACCCTATACAATTCAAAAAGGCATCGAGAGTCTAGCCAGTAGAGCTGGATTCTATGGAAGGACCAGGAGGAAATAATCCAAGATTTGCACAAAACTCTCCAGGAGCCCACAAGATGGATCCTGTGGCGAAGTCACATGCAACAGGCCATTCACACTTCCAAATCTTTTGTAACAGACCATCCATGCCTCAAAAAGCTTTATTAGAAGCCAAATCACCAAAAACATGAAGAGCTTTGTTATAGTACCTATCAAGCCACGAAGAAGCAAGAAGAGCTTCTCAAGCTTTAAAAGCTAGTCTGGGTTCAATAAAAAACCCAATGGATAGTTCCCTATCCTGGATTGAATGGTCCAGAAAAAGTGAAGCTACCATGCTAGACGCCAAAGATTGCAAACAGATAAAAGGCATGGTCTAAAGTAGAATAAAATGATAGAAATGAAGTTTGAAATGACAACTTAGTCAGGCAAAAACTTTGACTGAGAATACAGACAAACCTTAGAAAACTAAAACTCCCAGTCTACAAAGCGAACTAAAAGTTGGGGGCATATGTTATAGGTAAAAATCGGCTTTGAATGACAAGTCAGAAGGACCCAGCAGAAGCTAAGTTGCCTAGCTCACTAAAGACACCCAGCGGGCACTACCTCACATATCGCTAGAAGGTGATGTAGCAAGATCATGAGAAACTTAGCTCGCTAAGCGACTGGCCATCTTGCTTAAGGTTGCCCCACTAAGAAACAATCCCGCGCTCGCTAAGTGAACAATAATAGCGATCCCAAGTTGAGAATCTCCGCTCGAGAGGACAGGCACCTCACCCAGCCAATAGCTTAGCGAGGCCAAGTGTTAGGCAGACTTATGTCAGCTCACAACTGACAAGAGGGGCCCACCCCACAGAAAGTAGCCTATAATAGCCAGATTGTAGGAGATTGCATTACCGTATACATTTATTTGATGTAATAGATTTACTGCACATTAAATTATGCTTGTATCCTCCTTTCCTCTATAAATAAGAGGAAGGAACTCTTTGTATAAGACCTTTTTTGGTAGGCAAACTCTTGTATATAGAAACTCTGTAAGAGGCTTTTCTTATATTAATAAAAACTCCACCATGGACGTAGGCTACGATGCCGCCCAGATTTAGCTGAAGCATGTTAAAACATTACCTCAGCCCACCTTCCTTCCTTTCTGTCACCTTCCCCCTTCATTCTCACACTTTCGAAAATAGTTTGGGGTTCAAGAATTCATCTCCATTGGCTAGGATTTAGTAGAACCAAAATCCACTGTCAACACTAAACTTGTTAAAGCTTGACCTAATCACAGTATTTTAATGTTATCTTAAGTTATAAACCTCTACATAGTGCAAAACTAAGCCCATTAAAAATCTAAGGTCCATATCTACAATTTTCATGAAAAGCTTGAAGCAAAATTAGGTCATTTTGAATGAGAAAAAAGGCAATGAATTTAAGTTATATAATCTGATACGAGTTAGACTACTCTAAACTAATTTCGATTTTTGGCTCATAAATTAAGTTAGAAATCTCAATTTTGGGTAAGGCTTGATCTATTTGAATGCTGAGAAGTAAAGTACAACTTTCTAAAAGAAATCAAAGCCTAATTCTACCCTTTTCTAATCAAAATAAACAGCCATAACCAAAAAAGGAAATCCGGATCAATCAAAATCCTAGTCAAATTCATATTACTTGGAGATTACTTTGAAATCAAGAAAGGTTGATCTTCTCTATTTTGTATATAAATAGGAGTTCTCTAGGCAAAAGAAACACAACAATCTCTACACAATTCTTCCTGTTTCTTTTCTTTTATTTGCAATGAGTAGCTAAACTCATCTTTCAATTCAAGGAAATTCTATTATCAATTTATTATGAGTGTGAGACTTGATCTATTTTGAATTATATTTGATTTGATTATCTATTGTTTTTTCGTTTTAATTGATTTAGGATTACATAAGATGGTTTTCTATAGGGTGGGTATGTTAGTTTTATATCTGTTGTAATTATGACTAGTTGAAACTTAATCTATAATTGTTATGAAAGTTCAGTATATATAATGATTAAATGTTAATAATTATGATCCCAATTTTCATTGAATGCCCAAGGAAAATATAGTATAGATTAAATGATTTGCATTGGTACATATTTATTATCCAATCTTAGCCTCTTTTCATTCATAATGCTATTGTTAATCTGACAGGATCTTGTGATACCAAATTAATTAGTAATAAGATTTAACTTGGGTATTGGGCTTGAACTAATAAAAGTAGGAAAGAAAGATAAGGATTATGTTCGAGTGTAGGTAATTCTTAAGAAAGAATAATATTTAGAACTCAATAATCATTTTATGAATTGAATATATGAATCTCTCTTAAATTGAAATTTCCTTATTTAAACTTTCCTTTATTATTTACTTTTTGTTTTTTATTTATATTTCATATTCAATTACAAAATCCCACCTTTTATTTAATTCTCTATCTTTAATAGATTAGAGCAATAAATTAGTCAATCAATCTCTAGTGTTCGACTTGAACTCATCAACACTACGAAATTTAGAAATTCAGTAATCTAATTCTAGTGGATTTCTACAACCATCACTTCCATATTTCTTTGGTTGGCAAATTGTATCCCATGCAATAGGGGAAAATAATTTTGTTGGCCATATGATACATGCCACCAAAATTGTCTCACTAAACTATCCATTTTTAAACTAACTTCCTTAGGGATTCTTAGCATGGACATCATGTAAATAGGCACTTGTTGCATTGCTGAATTAATTAACATAGCGCGACCTACCTAGGATAATGTATTCTATTTCCATCCAAGTAATCTTGTATGAACCTTGTCCACTAGGAAATTAAAATCATGTACTTTCTTGTGTGTTAAGAATATATATATATATATCATTAAGTACTTCGCATCTTGTCGAATACCTCACAACTCGAAGAAATCAAATATCGATTTGTTAAAATTTTATCATGTGCATTTTTTGAGAAAAAATTCCAGATTTCTATAAGTTAACTTGTTGACCAAACCAAGTTTCATATTTTGAGATGCATCACTTTAGGCCTCTAGCTTCATTCAAGTTCACTTGAAGAAATATGATTATGTCATTTACAAATATAAGATGGGATATTGAAAATCCATGATATGACAACTAAATGCCATGTAACTCCCCATCATGTTCAACATTTACTAACATTCTTGAAAATACCTCTAAAGCCAAGATATAAGGTAAGGCAATACAGGATCCCCTTATCTTAAGCCTCTTGAAGTGGTATATTTTCCAAGAGGGCTACCGTTTAATAATACCAAGAATGAAATAGTTGCAATACATCACTGAATCCATCCAATCAATTTTGGGTGAAATATAAATTGTTGCATTATTTTGTTAAGAAAGTGCCATTTCACTTTATCATAAGCTTTTTTCGTATCCAATTTGATGCCCATAAGGTCTTCTTTCTTTTTTTTTTTTTTGATATTGTGAATTATTTCTTGGGCCAAAAGCCTATTTTTATGATCTAACGGTCGAGAACAAAAATTGATTGCATAGGCACAAATAGGTTTCATAACACTACACCTATTTTTATGGCCAATAATTTTGGAATAATTTTATAGGAGGCATTGCATAGACTAACTGGACTAAAATTATTAAAAGAACTAGCTTGATTATTTTTTGAGATAGGTACTAAATTCATGGAATTCAACTCATATAACAAAAAACCATTTATGAAAAGTAATTGGTCCACTTGGATTATATCACCTCCTATTGTGCCCCAACATTCCAACATTCCTTATAAAATATTCTTGGCATGTCATTTGGTCATGGGACCTTCAATGGGTTCATATTATTTGATTATTTCCTAAATTTCCCTTTTGGTTGGGATTTGGTACATCATATTATTTTCTTCCTCCAAAATAGAAAACTAAATTAGGTCCTCCAAATTATCCGAAAAGTGGTGACCTTCTAAAGAAAATAAATGTTTAGACCCGAAACAAAGTAATTGCCTATTTTATTAGTATCATGGATCCAATCACCATCTGGTAATTTAATAGCTCCAATATTATTTCTTCTCCTGTAGATGATTATTGGAGCATGAAAAAATTTGGAATTTGTGTCGACATAACTGCTCATCAATCTTATGACATAAATTTCACTCAATCTCTAAATCTACATGTGAAGCTGGTGGATTTTGTAATTTGTCTAGCACCTTATTTAACCCACACAGGTATATCTCATAGTGACCATCTCTATATTCCATTTCCTTAGTTTGAGTTTAACCTTTTTTTGTTTTTTGGACCAATTTGAACACATAAAATCCCTAAATGTTCTCCTACCAAGCATTAGCAATAATTTCTTTAAGGAAGCATCCCTGAACCATGTAGATATGAATCCAAATGGTCTTGGCCCATTATCCTTATCAACTAAAGTGTCCAATAAAATACATAGATGATCAGGGTGATATGATTGCAAATGTTGAATACTACCTTTCGGGAATAATACTTTCCATTGTGAACAAAGGTTTCTTTGTCTAACCATTCTTTAATGCGCTCAGTACCCACTCTTTTATTAGACCATGTATACATATTTCCTATAAAAGTTGCTTCTAGTTCTCCTATGTGATCAACAAATTCCAAAAAAAAAACCATATCATATGAGCTCCCCACTTGTTGACTAACTTCTTTGTCTCTATAAGGTAGAAAAGAATTAAAGTTGTCCATGATTAGCCATGGATCCTTGATATTTAAACTTACTTCATACATGGAATTCTAAAAATCTCTTTTCTCATGTTGATATGGTGATCCATAAGTGAGTGTTAAAAGCCATGTTGAACCTATTGTATCACCTCTTAACTTTGAATGGAATGATTTTGAGGTTGTTTTGAGGGATTTCTACATTATAATTTTCATATTAGAAAAGTGTAAGCCCACCCTTGTGACCATTCAACTCCACATAGTTGAAATTTTGTAGTCTACTTGAATTAGGTACTCTGGAAACCTTCACATTTGATGCTTTTGTTTCACTTAGAAAGAAATATAAACTAGTGTTAAAAGCCATGTTGAACCTATTGTATCACCTCTTAACTTCAAATAAATTAATCTTGAGATTGTTTTTGAAGGACTTCTACATTATAATTTTCATGCCAAAAAAGTGTAGGCCCACCCTTATGACCATTCGACTCCACATAATTGAAATTATGTAGTCCAATTGAATTAGGTACTCTAGAAACCTTCACTTGTAATGCTTTTGTTTCACTCAGAAAGACAAAATTAAGCTTTGTCTTTATGATTGAGCTCAAAGAGTTCTCACATTTTTTGTGCACATGACATATGTAATATTAAATTTACCTTGAATTATTCCATAATTATATTTATTTAGATTCTATTAAGTGTATACATGACTATATATAATAGTAATTTTAAAACTCATAATTTAGTTTTTAGCTTTTCATTCCTTTATTTTAATTCTAGCTTGTATGAATTCATGCTATGAACAAGCGCCATGTGAATAATAATCTAGTTAAATTAATTGTTTAGAAAACTACTACTATTACTACTACTACTACTACTACTACTACTACTACTACTACTACTACTACTACTACTACTACTACTACTACTACTACTACTACAACAACAACAACAACAACAACAACAATAATAATAATAAGTTGTATTAATTATTAAACTATATGATGTCGATGATGATAAAGGTTTGATAACATAAGGAGCTTAGAGTAATTGATTACTATTTAATAACAAGGAAGAATTATTAAAAGGATTAACAAACAATATTTCTATATAATTATTTTTTTATCTATTTATTTAGTTGTTTAGAGTTAAGTTCAGAGGGCATTATTATTTATATAGGATAGGATAGGTTCTTATCTTTCTATTGTGATAATTACATTACATTTGACACTAAGCAATGGATTTCACATTTCACAAGAGATCAACATTAATTCACTAGGTTCAAGATTGGCTTCTCAAAGATGGAAAATAATAGAAATTTAACTTATATGTTAGAACCTAATTTTTAATTCTTACTTTATTTAGAAATTATACTCGTTATATGCTTAATTGGACTTATAAATTTTTTTCAAAGTATGATACGATCACACACAATGTAAAATCCTATGTTTCCTTTTGTTACTAACTTATTCTAAAAAGTTATAAACAAAAGTTTCAACTGAATGATATTGTTGACAATTCTAATGTACCTCCTTCTATTCTTATTGAAACACCTATCATAGTTGTCCAAATATTTCCAGAGTTAGCATCCTATGCAGAATGATCAGCATTTGGGGCAACATCTAGAAAAAAAAATCAACCACGTGTGAGTTATTGACTCAATGAGTGCAACTCATGTAAACAAGTCATAACATCAAAGTCTCTTTTATTCATTTTATGTTACTTACAGCATCTGCTAACAAAAATGCTCATGTGTACACTGACTCAGTTAACCAATCCATTATCATTTGTCACCCATTCCATCATAATATTTAGAACATGCTCAGATCATAATATGTCATTGAACATAAATACCAATTACTCACAAATGAACATGTTACACCCTATATTAGAGATAGCAGTCATATCCAAATGTGCATGGCCATATACATGATAATCATAGAATAAACGACTAGTTTCTAATCCTATTCATTGGATTGCAACTTCAGCAACATACACAGCTTACTCATCAATAGAATAATTATATCATTCACACAAGTATCATAGACAAAATGATTTAAAATTTACATTATAATTATGTGTTCTTTATTATTTCTTTGGCTATAGCCTTATTTATTTACCTCATTCTCATTCCTCTAGTCACCTTTTCTGTCCTATCTAAATATGGATGATTTGCTAAGTGAAATTTTCCTTCCTTGTCCAACTCCACACTTTCTTAAGTTTTTCATGCATTTCATTGATTATCATTTTATAATGATCTCTCCCTTTTGGCCCTTTTAACTAAATATTTCATTTTTTCCATAATTTTGCCCATACAAAGACTTTTCATAACAACGAATTTTAAATACACAAATTTAAACATAAAAGTAATCATAGATGTTTCTAAAAGCAAATTACCTAATTGTATGAACCCAACTTGGCTTTGGTTCGACCATCTGGGAGTCTTTAATCTAGTCCTTCAAAATTATACCATAGTTTAAAGTATTTTGGTCCAAAGCAAAGGTCCATACACTATAAAAAATGGTAATATTTAGTGGCAGTTAGGTTAACCGTCTCTAAATAATATATATAGTGGCGATTAGCTTAATCATCACTATATTTTAAAAAAATTTTAACAATAGCAATGGTTAACATGGTAACCACCACTATGTTTTTTATTTGCCAAACAGTGTGTTTGGCATGTAGAAGCGTATTTGCACGCAGAGGAGCATTGGTTCCTATAATTTCCCTTTTTCTTCCCAAAAACATTATGTTATGTTCCTGCTCTACTTCTGCTCAGCTTCTTCTCCTTCTAAACTGCTTCCATTCTGTTTCTGCTTCCATTTTGCTTGGCTCATTCTTCATCATAATGCTAGGCTAAGCAAAGTGTTGTCTAGCCAAGTCATGGTTCTGCTCCTTCTTCCAGCTCGCAAGGCTATTAAGTTGATTAGAGTTGTCAAACTTGAACCATCTTGAGATAGTTTCATGATTTCATTTATTATTATCATAATTTTAAAGATGTTAGGTGGATTGGAAGTTGTTTTGTCTATTTCATTGTTGGTGTGTGCTACTTTTCCATAGTTTTATAATTTTCTAGTCTAGAAGTGAATATGTTGTGGGCTACATCCCTTTTAATTTGAAGGGTTTGATAATGTATGATAATAATTTGAAGGGCTTAAATTTCAAATAAAAAATGGAGT
>JANHAO010029459.1:0-10371 GCA_026873985.1 Saraca asoca
ACCCGTACTCGCCGGTTCTTTGTTACAACTACACCGTGCGCTTGCGGTAATTTTAAAACGTGCAATAAGTTTTTGCAACATCATGTACCTTCTCTATTCTACCTTTTATCACTTTTTTTCTATTTCTTTCTTTTTGGAAAATCATCAAAATAAGATTCAATCACCAAGTATAGTATCTATTGATGGTCAAATCTGATCAACCCAAGTTTTGAACCCCAAACTGAAGTTGAATATAAAAACAAAAAGAAAGAGAGAGGGGGAAGAATAGAGAGACGTCAGAAGTTTTAACATTGTTCAACTAAGTCAGTTTGACTCTTACATCCATGGCTTTTATTACTCTTTGCTAAGTGTCTTTGTATCTTATGATTGATCATGTATCTATTGTATATCCCTTATACAATGATTTTAACCCTATTTATAGTGGTTGGGGTGTTATAGTTTGAATGTAATTCAAATATCGATAAGTATCATGACTTGATTAGGATTACGTAATGGATAAGGATTGATGGCTATAATAGACTCCCATTAAAATAGGAAACTAAAGGATCTTCCTGAATTGATAGTTGGGGATGTGTTCTACATGCTTTGAGCTAGGCCTTATTCTTATGACTTGAGGTTGCTGCTTTGACCCGCATTACAGGTAGGTGCCAGCAATCTTGTTGCTCAGGCAGGTCGCATGGATGCAGTGTCAAGTAGTAGGTCACATGCATATGCTTCAGCTAGTATGAGTTGAGTACCTAGATAGGTTGCGCCTTAGCTAACAATGAATGTCTAGGTAGGTCATGCCTCAACTTGCACGTGTTGACTTTGTCAAACTAAATGTCATTTTCGGATTAGAAGGGTGAGAGATTACTTTTGATATAATATTCTACTAAAAATTTATCTAGGAATTAGTAAATATAGACATAAGAATTTAAAGAAATAATATTACAAAACTAAAAAGGTGAATTGAAATTTATTGAAAATCTGGGTGTAGATGTTATGCATTCCAAGCTCATAGAACTTCAGCGCCATTTGTTAAGTGATAAGCTCCATTTCCTAAGCCTTCTTTGATGAAGTGTGGGCCTTCCTAGTTTGGACCTAATGTCCCATCACTGGCCTTGTGAACTTAGGGAAAATAGGGCACCATACGGGATCACCAATGATGTAGTCTGAATTCAGACCTTTTTGTGTAAAACTTTATAGAGTTGTTGTTATTGTGGTTGTTGGGACTACTAAGGTCACTATCCCACAAGTTGCATCACATAGTCTCTGAAACGACCTCTCTTGATCAAGTCCTGAATCATATCCTTGAGTGCCTAGCACTCTAAAGTATTATGCCTAACTTCATTATGGTAGGCATAAAATTTGTTTGTGTCTTTAAGCCTCTTGGAAGTTCTTAGGGATTTAGGCTTTCCAAAGTCCTCCCTATCTTTCTCCATTACGAATATTCTATCTTGAGTGTTAGATAGGATGCTATAGCTGTCATAGCGACCTTGATGCTGAGGTCACTCATTCCTAGCCTTCTTTGTGGCCTGGTTATCAGAGCCATCCTTCTGACTCTCTTTGCCATTTCCTCCATTGCTTCTCTTTTCATTTTGGTTTGAACTATTCACCTCATCCTTTTGATTAGACTCCTTAGGGCCAAAGGTTTCCTTCCACTTGATCTCTTTGGTAGCTTGTTCATAAAATTCACCTAGGTCCCTTATTGGAGACTTGTATATACTCTCATATAGCTTTCCATCTTTGCGGAGTCCCGCTGAGATCATTGTTAAGATGCTTTCATTTGAGATTTTCTTTACATCGTCGGCCTTTTGCATGAATTGGGTGATGTAGTCTTTCAGTGATTCATTCTCTTGCTAAAAGACTGTTGTGAGGTGGTAGGATGGTCTAAGCTGCCTTCTTAGTATTTTGTACTGGTTGATGAATCTTCTTTGGCACTTTTCCCAATTGTCAATGCTATGAGTTAGGAGACTCTTGAGCTATGTCTGAGGTATGTCTCCTAGAGTGGTTGGGAAGATGCAGCACTTGACCAGAATATTGGTTATCTAAAAATCCATCTATACATTAAATGCATCCAGGTGGTCGTATGGGTCACTATCCCTATTGTATTGTGGGATAGTGGAAATCTTGAACTTGTGATGGAGAGGCTCTGTCTCGATCTCCCTGGTAAATGGAGTCTTTTCCTTATAATGATCTCGGTGGTCCTAAACCCGAGGGCATTATTCTAACTATTCTACTATCTGAAGTAGCCTCCTCTACCATATGGTCCTGAGCCTCAGATCGATGGTTGGAAGATGGCCGGCTCCTCTTTTTGTCATGGGAGTGGTGATATGAGGTTCTATGCTTTCTCTGCTCATGAATTGGTGAGCTTTGATTTGAGAGATGTCTTCGGTTGGTCCTGTTTGAGCTTTCAGCTCGATGTGAACCCCTTTATCATTGTTGATCTCCTTCATTATCCTTACGAGCTCGATGGACCTTTGACTTGGGCTGTGAGTTAGTAAAGTGAGCTAAATGAGTGTGCTGAAATACTTCTCTAGTCGGCCTCTCCTCCTAAGCTCTTTTTCATGGCTGCTGGAGAGCTTTTTTTTTGCATAGTGCCCCCAACCTACTCTCATGAGCCTTGAGCTTGTGCCTGAGTTAATGTCCTAACCACTTTAGCTAACTCCCCTACCATTTTCTCTTGTGCCTCATGATGCTGATGCCATGCTTGTATTCTATCAATAATATCAAGTTAGTGTGAGGCTACTGGGGGCATATTGGTGACAACACCTTTGGTGGGGATGGCGAAAATGCCTACTATGAGAAGGATTGGATCCCTCTGTTGTTCCATATGACCATCAGGTTGGTCAACTGCAGCATCTGAGATCCTGGTGGTTCTTCCTCTAGCTATCAAAAAATCAAGGGGAATGCAGTTTAGGGCCCTTCCTCTAGTGCCAAAATGTTGATGGTCGAATCTAGTTAACCCAAGTTTAGAACCCTAAACTGCATATTGAATGTGAAAAGAGAGAGAGAGAGGAGAAGAATAGAAGGACACCAAAAGTTTTTAACGTGGTTTGGCTAAAGTTAGTTTGACCTTTACATCCATGGCTTTTATTACTGTTTGCTGAGTGTCTTTGTATCTAATGATTGATCGTGTCTCTATTGTATATCCCTTGTACACTGATTTTAACCCCTATTTATAGTGGTTGTGGTGTTACAGTTTGAATGTAATTCAAAAACTAATAAGTATCATGACTTGATTAGGATTATATAATGGATAAGGATTGATGGTTATAACAGACTTCATTAAAATAGGAAACTGAATGGATCTTCTTGAATTGATAGTTAGGGATGTGTTTTGCGAGCTAGGCCTTGTTCTTATGGTGTGAGATTGTTGCTTTGACCCACATTGACTGGTGACCTTAGCTTCATATTTAGCGACCTGATGTCTTGGTCCAGCGGCCTCGATCCTGGATGAGTTGGGCCCTTATCAATTGGGCTTGTCTATTGAGCTTTTGCTAGCCTATTTGTGTGGTTCCAAAAATACCCATAATAGTATCCAATTACATGTTTATTATTAATTGATAATTGTCTACAAATATATATGGCATAAAATGTGATTAGATCTATATTTTATCAATGCTTAAATCTATTAAAATTTCAGCAATGATAAATCATTAAGAAGATGAGTTATGACTTAGCCAAAAAAAGTATTAAGATTCAAGTCTCACAAAGAAAGAGATTCCAATTCTATTCTTTTCTTTCCATGATTTAATTGGGTTTATGGGAGATATTGAATAGAGTTACGTAATATTGCCATACTATATTATAGCTTTTACTCTTCTAGACATTAGCTTTGGTTTATGGGATATACAATTGTTTTAGATGTGCCAATAAACCATTACGCTCTTTACTTGGGAATAGTGATTATTATATCATGATGTTTGCTATATGAACAAGTTTTATTTTGTAAAATTTTCATTAAGTTCTATAATTATTTTTGGAATTATTTATGTGAGCTTAATTTGCATATTTATGTGATATTTTCTTGCCTAAATTATTATTGATTATTTTTATATTGTTGAAATTATATTAATTTTGGATTCTATCATATAAAATATGTGAAAATTAAATTACCAATTATATGTATAATTTGGGCAAGTGATGAAATATGATTGAAACATTATATCTTATAATTTGATGTGAGGGAAAATTTTCACAAAAAATGTTTTAAAAAGTTCATATTGAGCTACATGAATTAGTCATTGACGTCGTGCAAGGATGGGTAGTTGAAATAAGCTGATGCATGGGAAAGCTCCACATATGACGATTGTGAAAGTAGAGTATCATGGAATAAGTATTAGCTTTAAAATTGGGATGAAAATCACTATGTGCTATCTAACTTGAATATTATTTAATGTTAAATATTAAATTTGATTTATATTTTGCATGATTATGAGCTCACCTATTGTGGGACAAATCATTACAAAATATTATCCTGTATAAATTCTTAAATTAATGTTAAATTTAAGAATATAATGCTATGATAATGTAGAATCCCATGATTTAATATTTTGTATGGCTGTGAGCTCACTTATTGTGAACTAGTCATAATAAAATAATATTGTGTTTTTGAATCTTAAATGTCCTATTATTGTTAGATTTTAGAATGCAATTGTATTATATTCCTATATTTTAAATGTCCTATCGATATTAAATGTAGAAATGTAATACTATTTTTGTATGAAAAATTGCATATTTTATGAGAAAATAATTAGCATGTACAATATAATTGCATGTGTGATAATATATTCTTGTAGAACAATAAGTTATGATATATTTCCTCAATTTTGTGTCTATGCAATTCTATTATGTCATTATTATTATGGGACCAATTATGATGATTAGGAGTCTTTAAAATTGTTTTGAGCTATCATAAGTTGTTTATTGTGAAATATTTCTTCTGATTATGTGCTCACTCATCATGGGACCAATTGTAATGAAAACTTGTGTATGATAGCTATTGTTTTTGAAAAGTTTTATGAGAATAATTAACATATCATATTGACTAACTATTTAAATTATTTTATAAAGGGCAAACATTCAGTTTTTAAAATGTTTTTTGGGCAAGTTTCACAAAATATAAAATAACTAGTTTTCATTAAAAGCATTTGACACAATTAATATTGATAGATATTTTATATGTTTAAATTCGTGCCTATTGGATATTTTGTCATGCTTGACAAATATTTTAATGGATATTTTTAACCAAATATATGTGATTTTGATTAGTTGTACATCTGTCTACTGTAAAATCAATCATGATAAACTTATAAAAATTATTTTTATATAGGGAACAAAATTTTGATGTGTTTTATGAATTACGAATTATATAAATAATGTGCATACCTTATCAATGTGACATTATTTAATATAACTAGAAGAACCTTATAATAAGGATAATATATACCTCTTAAAATAAAATTAATACTCCTTTCAGTGAATGTTACCCACCTTTATGTGAGACAAATATTTGGAACCTATTATAATGTTGGATGATGCTTGCTTATGTGGTATGAATAACGTTGTGGATTATATTATGATTTGTTTTGTTTGTCTGAAATTTTAAATAGGTTTTTTGAACATACTGTTTCAAATATTTTTCATTTTTTTTGTTTGGAAAAAGTGTGGAGACTTATTATATAGTTATATCCTTATTATGGTATTAAAATAATAGTTGGATTGGTTTAACGTGCTTCTGCTATTAATAACATAATTTTGTACTCAAGTATTTTATACATATTTGTACCCATATGTTGTATATATAATTTATTTATACTTCAGTCATTATGGAGTCAAGGTTGAGTCCCAATTGAATGGGGAGAGTACTACACTATTTAAACTATCAATTGATAAATCCTTTGTGGATATATGGTTGTAATAGTAAGAGGTACTATTTTGTGACTAATGTCAAATAGACATTCATAGTTAGTAGGATATTATACTCACTTATGTGCAATTGAATCACTTTAAATGGTGGAATAACTGCGCTTAAGCTATCAATTAATAATCCATTGTGGATATGTGAAATGACAGTGTATGATATTATTATGAGGGGCAACACATCAGTTGGAATAATAGATTTTTAGGGGCAACAATTGTTTGTTGGTCTCATATTGTGTTTGGGAGACTATAACTATACATCTATGTTATGATGAATCTAATATTGCTTATTTCTCTCAATAATATTACTATTGGAGAGAAAAGTAGTAAGTTTTATACTCAAAGTGACTAGATGGCTATATAACTCCACTATTAAAATGTTAGCTGCAATTTGGGGTGTGATAAACTCAAATGGGGTTATTATGCATAGTTATATGTTGTATTAGTGAAAGTTTTATTATTATTATTATTATGAGTAGTAGTAGTAGTTGTATTATGTGTGTAGCTACGAATAAAGTATAACCATAGAATATGTATATATAAACTACTAACTAATAAATAGATGGGTTTGATTAAGCCATATGATATCTTGGATTAGTGGGAATATACATACTTGATGCCTTTTATGTGCTTATGTGATGTCTTTTATGTGTTGGTGTTTCCCTATTTGTTTAATGCACATATTTTATTATGATTGGCATCTAAAGACATTTAGACTGTCTCATTGATTTTGTTGAGATTATTAGTTGAATCTCATTTAACATTTTGGATAGATGTTTGGACTATAAAGTTAAGAATCACATTTGATCATATTTATTGTTTATGTATTTCTTTGTTACTCCATATCCATGTTTATTGTCATAGACTGGTGGCTCTCTAGCCAAAATTATGCAACATGATGCCAACTTTTGGCTAACATGCCAGCCTTCCAATAAACTAGAGCTACAGTTAGATAAATAAAACATTGTGGATTTTTGTCATCCATACAACCAAGATTCTATACACAACTTATTCATAAGGATAACCACATATTGAGTCTTAAAGAATGTACCATATAATTAGCTTCTAGTGTACATTGAAAAAGGACTTTTTAAATAAAAGAAGTAATAACTCTATTTTATTAATATATGCCTCACTACGTAGTTTTAAATGTGTAGAGGGAGTCTCTAAACGACAACACTTTGTTTTTTTAGCCCATGTCATAGTGCTTACTAGTCATTAGGGATGCCCAGCATTCTAAGCCAAAACCCTAATGGCATGAGTAGACATAATTTTTGAGTTGACATATGGGCTTTTCTTCTAACTTGTAAGGGTTCTAATACACCATATCATATGGAGGTGAAGATAATGTTGACACCAAAATCCAGTCAACTATGTTACGTGGTATCACACCCCTAACTGCGTGTTGGAGAAAAGTTATAGAAGAACAATAAGAGCTTTTAGAGGGATGACTGAAAAGAAAGGGAAACACCGAGAGTTTTACGTGGTTCAGCGAAAGCCATTTTTCGACCCCTACGTCCACTTTTTCTTTGTATTATTGGCTTTTTAGATTACACAAAATCATCCCTTCTCTTATCATGCCTCCCTTATTTATAATGAGGGAGGAGGTTACAAATGTAATTCTATCTGGTCGGCAAAATGATCACTTTCGCCGTCTGTGGCATTTAATGCTGGTCGCCGATGCAATTAATGCTAGACAAATCATTGTCGATTTACCAGGGAGCTGATGTGTATTGTTTGGGACCTGAGCTGTCAACTTTCTTGTCGTGTGTCAGATGGTTAGCTGGACTTGAGATTGTTTTCTGGAAGCAGGGGGTCGTGGTCCCGTGGACGCTACCCTTGCTCTCGTGGAGTCATTTTTCGACTTCGGCCATTGTGGGGATAGTTTTTCATTTCCTCGCGTTCCTAGCGACTTCTTTGGGCCATCGATCGTGATGTTCTTCTGGTTGGAACTGGATTTTTCCCCCGATTCCCATTTAGGTTACTCGTGCGGGCGCTATCCTGCACGTTTTAATAACACCTACAACATAAGCCCCCTAACTCTCAACTCGCTTTGCGTGATGAGAGTTACATTTCGATTGATTTTTGACAATCCTCAGGATTAGCCCGTGGAGTCCTCTAACAGTGGTCAGTTTTGTTAGGATCTTCTCACCCTGGGGAATCGTCTACCGCTCTTTTGGTACGTGTAAGAATGCATGGGCGCAACCGTCGTCCTGCTCAAGAATTATGTGCGGGGCTAGCACACTACTTGGACACAGCTTTCGCGTAAGAATTGTACGCCTTTTAGCGTATTACTTGGACGCGTAGTCGTTATCATGCCCTTGACGTGCGCAAGAATTCTGTGCAACTGGCACATTACTTGGACACGACTGTCATTCTGCGTAAGAATTATGTGCGGGGCTAGCACATTACTTGGACGTAACTTCCGCACAAGAATTGTACGCCTTTTAGCGTATTACTTGGATGCGTAGTCGTTATAGTGCCCTTGACGTGCGCAAGAATTCTGTGCAGCTAGAACATTACTTGGACGCGACCGTCATTCTATGCAAGAATTATGTGTGGGGCTAGCACATTACTTGGACACAGCTTTCGTGCAAGAATTGTATGCCTTTTAGTGTATTACTTGGACGCATAGTCGTTATCGTGCCCTTGACGTGCGCAAGAATTCTATGCGACTGTCACATTACTTGGACGTGACCATCATTCTGTGCAAGAATTATGTGTGGGGCTAGCACATTACTTGGACGCAGCTTCCATGTCAGAATTGTACGCCTTTTAGCATATTACTTGGACGCGTAGTCATTATCGTGCCCTTGATGTGTGCAAGAATTCTGTGCGGTTGGCACATTACTTGGACGCGATTGTCATTCTACGCAAGAATTATGTGCGGGGCTAGCACATTACTTGGACGTAGCTTCCACGCAAGAATTGTATGCCTTTTAGCATATTACTTGGACGTGTAGTCGTTATCGTGCCCTTGACGTGCGTAAGAATTCTGTGCGGCTGGCACATTACTTGCACGTGGCCGTCATTCTGCATTTCCCACCTTGTTTGTTTGCATGTGCAGCTTTTCGTTTTTCTATAACGATGGATAATTATTACTTCCAAATTTTCATGTGATTTTTTGTATCCTCATTTATTGGTCTCTGCATCCCCCCCAGTCGTTGGATCACGGGCAGCCCACAACCTTTTTGATCTGGCGGTAGGCCTCTCTCCTATTTATCTTTAGGGGGAATCCTTATTTGAAAATTTTGCTCTCTTCTCATTCCTGGCTTTCTCCGCTAATCTTTTGGTTGCCTTCCAGCCTTCTCTACTGGTTCCGGGATCCTGCTTTGTTGATACTGCAGACACATTTCGTCCAGTCTTTTGCTTTTAAGGAAACTAAGGTACACTCCCATCGATTCTTCTTGTTTTCCCAGTTCTTAAGGGTTTTTAAGGCGGGTTAGGGTGATTGGTTCTCCCCTTTTGGGATTTTGTTTTGTCCGAAATGAGGGGTCAGTTGGCTATCCCTGGGGGTGCCCAATGTTTCTTGAGTTGGCTTTGGTTTGCGTATGGCTTGTATCCTGTGGGGCCCTTAGACTTCTTAGTTTTAGTGTGGCTTGCTTGCAGTAGCCTAATTGACTTTCTTCCTTTGTAGATGGAAGCAGGTCATGTGCAACGCCACCGCTCAAGGGGGGATGATGACGAGGAAACAGTAGCGGTCTCAGAGGCGGCGAGAGTTCAATCCACCAGAGAAGCGGTGGTTGGCGGAGGGGGCGAGGCTCCGTCATTTAAGATTCATCAAGGACCTTTAGATGACCCTGACGTCGTGGTGAGGGAGTCTCGAAGTCGCCGTATTTTCGAATTTCACACGTCTTCGATGCGACGGTGGGACGTCCAACTTACGGTCCAATCCCATCGAGTGCCCAGAGGGTGCAGCACTTTGGTTCCTGCGATGGACGACCAGGCTGTGCATCCTCCTAGGGGCTTCATCGCTATGAGCTTGCCGCATTTTACGGCTGATTTTAGATTCCCCGTTCTGCCTTTTATTGTAGACTTCTTAAATAAGATAAAGTTGTGCTTGTTCCAGCTAACCCCCAACTCTTACGTGTCGCTAATCTCGCTTGCTTTGATTTATTTGTATAATTCCCTACTGCCACTGTCCCCTGAGACCTTATGTTATCTTTACGACCTTAGAAGCACGAATGCGTCAGATGGGTTATACTTCCTTACGGCTAGGAGGATGCCCTATAAGGACATTCTGCCAAAGGGGTCTATAATAGGCAAATCCAACGTTGGGCCTTATAAGAGCCGCCGATTCTACGTGTCCTGCCCCTCGCTGTGCTATCTTAAGAACTTCAATTTTGTTCTTTCTCCAAGTGAGCTAATTGGTAGTGACGCGTAAGCGTTGCATTTTTTGATCTGTCTTTCTTTTGTTTTGTGTTACTGACATCTTCCTTTCCTTTTGTTAGTTGGGACCGGCAAGAC
>JANHAO010029460.1:0-10377 GCA_026873985.1 Saraca asoca
TTATTTACAAAGAATCACTCTTATACTTCAATAAGTTAAGTCTAGGAACATTAAGATAACTCTATTTTCATAGAGTTATCAAAAGGTAACAAAACTTCCTAGGATCCTCAAAGAAGGATTACCCACTGAAGCTTCTTATAACAAAACTTCCCAAGATCTTAAGAGAGAAACTCTCGTAGCAAACTAAACACATCTTTTAGAATTCCATTAAGGGTTCACATCATCATAGAGGACTCATCTAGGACACTCATCAGGTTATTCTATGAAAGAAGGGAAATTTCTTATGCCTTATATAAACTAATCCGATCATTCTGAAGAATCCAAAAAATGTCCAAATGCCCTTAATCGAACGATCTGAAAGAAAACCCAAGTTATCATTCCAAAAGTTTTAAAACATACAAATGAAGTGAAAAACTAAAACTTGACATGACCATTTGGTAGGTTACAAACAAAGACTTTGACATTACAGCATTGTGGGTAGAGAACTTGGCAATATCACAGGCCACGAATAGAGGGGCCTTGCCTAAAAAATGTATATATAACTCCCAGCTCACAGAGCAAATGATAGTTGGGGGGATGATATTATGGGCATTTTTTAGACAAGGTGGAATGGATCAGCAGAGCCCAAAGAATTGAATTAGAAGGCAAAAGGCGTGGCCCAACTCGAAGTAAGGTCATTGAAGCTAGATAGTAAGTCACATGGCACAAGCTCGAAGCTTCCAACCGACCAAGGCTATAACGAGCTTCTTTTGGCGTAATTGGGAATAACTAATGTCTGACTGATAGTCTGAGTACACTTTCAACTTGTAAATCAACCTCCAAAATCCAACAATGATTTACCTTATATTTATTGTCTGACGCTAAGCATTTATTACCTGATACAACTATAATCATAGTTTTACAATGATAAATTACGACTTGTAACCCTCTTAGCTGCTATAAATAGGGAGGGAGAACCATTACATGATAAGTAGTGAAATACATGCAAAAACTCTGCTACAATAGAGAAAGACTATAAGCATTGTAAACCAAATAGGGAGATAACTCTAGAGCTAATACAATCACCATGGACGTAGGGGTCATCTTGACTTTTGTCGAACCACGATAAAACTCTCCATCTTCTCTCCGCTCTTCCTCTGAATCTCTTACCATTCTCTTAGAGCCTGTTTAGTTGGACAGAATAGGTATGAGTGGGAATAGAAAAAGGAAAATATGTGGAAATAGAAAGAGGTATGGGAGCCTATTTATCTTGTTTGGTATGACAAATAAATAAATTAATCACTTTTCTATTTCATTGATTGGCACAGAGTAAAATTATGGGAATAGATTGAATATGTGAACAAAATGACTACACTACCCTTAAAAAATAAAAAATAAGCACAAGGGCAATCGTGAAACCTAAGTGCCCCTCTGCTTCTCACCTTCAAAGAGCAAATGCAAAAGCAAATCCAGGAGGTAAGCCCTGAAATTTCTTGTTTCTTCCTTTAATTTGGGCCCCTTTACCATAAGTTTTCCTAATGTATTTGTTGATTATTGGCTAGGTTGTATATTGTTCTATTAGGTCTAAAACCTAAAAGCAAGCTCATCATTACCGCTACTAATGTCTTCTTCTTCTTTATCTTCCCTGGCTCGCAAAGCCACAAGTATATGTGTTGGCTCTGTTTCTCTATATTCGATCTATTTTGTGAGAAAGTTTACCTCACCATAAAGTATTATATGAAGAAAATGTAAATCTGAGCTTTATACTTTTAGATTTGAGCATATTGTTAGTTTGATTATGATGAAATGTAAATCTTATTTGAGCTTAATGTTTGTTCATGATATACTCGCTGATTTGATTCCTTGGTTTGATTCATTGGGTAATAAGAAAGCTAAGTAGAAGATTTTGGATGCAAATTTAGTATATCAAGCTATCTAAGGTATACCTACTATATTCATATACATTCCGGGAAGGTAATATGGCTTTTTCTCCCTCTTTATTTGGTTTCTACCATCATTTCAAGAGAAGCAAAGTTGGGGATTCTGGCATCTCCAATACAACTGTCATTTTGTCTTAAAGATCCTAAGCGTGATAGGGATACCATTCTATCTTAAGATCCTAAGTTATAGATAAAAAATACTTTACGTGAATATGTATTACATTATAACACGGATGGCAATAGTGGACACCATTACTAGAACAACCCCCATTTGGGAGAAAAGGGCAATTGCATGAATAGACTGCAAAATAGAAGCTAAGATGGATTTGTTCTTCCCAAGTCAGCATGGCTATAGCTTTGCCACTTCACAAAACTAACACTAAGCGTAGGGGATGGGCAATTAGGAATATCTTTAAGGTTTCCTTTGTTTTTAATTATTTTTACTTTCTTTAACTTTGTTAGTGGTTTAGAATTTGTTGCCGCCTATTTCTCCAAGTTGATTTTTTCTTGGTACCGCTCCTTTTGTCCTACAACAAGCATTATAAAATGACAATTAAATATTTATAGGACATTTCTATTTAAATTTGTAAGATTTTATATACTGATATAGGATGGTAAGGAAGAACATCCCATGGTTATAAATATATAGGAAATTTTCAAAAAATGAACCAAGAATTGAATAAAAGAAATTATGGGCAGACCTTATCTAGAAAGCTAGAAGGGATGGAAGGCTCCTGCGATTTTCTCTTCTTAGAAGATTGCGCATCATGGTCATTTTTATGAGTTTGTTGCTCATCTTCTTGGGTCCATGATTTCTAGGTCTTTTTCACCTTTTATTATTCTTGTCCTTCATCATTATGATTTTGTTTTGTTAATAATTTACTAAGTCCTTCGTTGCTCTTTTGTGCTGAGAAAAAAGAATGAAGATGGAAGTGAAGTAGAGAAGAGAGAGAAGTGGAAGGAGAGGGACTTTCCTTATGTGTTGTTGAAGTTGGGGTCTTTTGGAGTCGTGGTTGCAAGAGTGAGAGTGTCGTTACTGGCCCAGAGTCGAATTGTGTCCAGAGTGAGAAGGTCAAAATGGGGATGCTCTTTTAAGTGGGAGCAAATGGATTTCCCATTCTTTAGTTTCGAAATGGAAAATGATTTCAATTAATTAGTGGAAAAGTTTGTCCAAAGAGAAATGTTTTTCCCTCAATTCCCCTAAACCAAATAAGGGAAAAGTGGCATTCCCACTCCATTCCACTGAACCAAATGGACCCTTACATTCTTTATGCTCTCAATAGTAGTTTGGTTCTCAAAATCCTCAGTTGATCAATTACCAAATCAACCATCAACAATCATGCTCACGATTATGATCGTACCTCCACATTTAGACACCTTATTTAGCTTAAATTCATTTCTTTCTCAAAAAACTTTATTTCCTTGACTAACCTCGTAAAGATCCTAACCAATTCCTAATATTATTGTCAATGAGTTCTAAATGAGCAAATTATAACCTAATATCAATCAATCTACTAATTGCATATATATATATCTATATTAAGGCTATGGCAATAACCCTAATAATTATGGTGATAATGTGACAAAGAATGTGTGATTGTGATTGTGATGAAATGTGAACTATGTGACATAATTGTTATGAGATATGACATTATTTGAACCTTGAAAATTCCCTATGAAATATGAGATAATGAATGATGATAATGAAATGTGATTGATGTGATGAGATAGGGTATACGAATCGGATCTTAGATTTGTGCATTCTGATACAGAGCGATGGATAAGGCAGAACCTATAGGGATAAGGCTGGCCATTATGTGGGATAAGGTCGGAAAAGTGTAACAGGGAGATTTTTAATTATTGTTATTTATTTTGTTTCTTACTTGAATTGTTATTCTGAGAAATATTGAATGAGATATAATATGACTTGACAACATGATGATTAACAACGATGGCTTGAAGCCATAAGAAAATCATGGTTCTTTATAATGTGTCAATGATAATATCGTGTGATGCTATTCAAAGGTTAGTTTCTGGGACTTATGACTAGTTTATCAAGCCTATATGAAATAGGATTATATGGCTATGATGTTTAATACATATTTTTATTGTTAAGAAATTCATTAGTTAGGTATGGATTTATCTTACTAAGCCCTAGACTTATTCTTCTATCGACTATGTTTTAGATTCTTAAGAATTTACAACTATTCCACCTCCTGAAAAGTAGGAATGAACAACGACCCTATGGAAATCACTATCGATATCTTTACTACCACCATAGAAAGTCCTTTAGGAGTGTACCAAATCAAGATTTACTATATCATCATTCTATATTTAGCTGGATGTGAAGTTTTACATGAAGTTGAGATTATTCCCTTGGAATCCCCAAATGTCCTTTTGATGATGGCCATAGGATGGTTTGACCCTTAGAATTTGAAAATCTATAATTAGAATGGCCATAGAATACTCTAAAGGCTTAGTTAGTTTAACCTATGTTTTTAGTTTCATGACAAAACATATGTTAATCTAACTTTTTAGTTGCCTTTGGCCTTGTGGAGATGTATGGGGTGGTGTAGGGTTTAACTTCTGAAGCTGATTAGTTATTGGTGTAGGTCTTGTGGAGACTTGTAGAAAACTTGTTGAAACTAATGTTTAAACTAGGATGTGCCTATTGGGTAATGCCTTTATACATAATAAAAGTATGTTTATATTCCAATGTAGCTATCTTTCTTTTTATAAGTTTATTATTTCTTAATTAACCAATTGAGATTAAGTGAATGTGATTCAAAAGTATTGATATGATTATTAGTAGAAAAAGATAAAAGAGATCGTAGTGATAGGTTAAAAGTAGTAATTATCAATTTGGGATTGATATTCAAGCTGATCATGGCCAAGGATTTGGATCATGACACCATAAGACATCTACACCTTATCATCCTCAAACAAATTAATAAGTTGAAATATACAACAAAGAAATCAAGTCCATTTTAGAGAAAACAGTGAAGCCAAGCAGAAAAGATTGGAGCCTAAGATTGAATGATGTATTGTGGACCTATAGAATAGCATACAAGACACCATTGGAATGTCTCCTTACAAACTGGTTTTTGGCACGACATGTCATCTTCCTGTAAAGATTCAGCATATAGCATTTTAGGATGTGAAGAGTTGCAACATAGGGATCGATGAAGCTGGTGAGCAAAAGAAGTTGCAATTACAAAAATTAGAGGAGATTCGGCTTGAGTCTTATGAGAATTCATCATCTATAAAGAGAAGACCAAGACATTTCATAATAGGAGAAATGCTAGGAAACAATTCCTAGTCAGGCAAAAAGTTTTACTCTACAATTCAAGACTCTAATTGAGCCCGATAAGTTACGTTCCCACTGCATTAGACCTTTTGCTGTTACTAATGTATTCCTTTATGGTGCAGTTGAGATCACAAGTTTAGTAGCTAACAAGGTGTTCAAGGTCAATAGGTATAGGCTCAAACCACTCTTTGGAAGCTTCCAAGAAAAAAGAACTAAGGGACCGTTGAACCAATGACTTTAAATAAGCACGCTTCTTAGGAGGCAACCCTTGCTTTTGCTCTCTTTGCTTATCACTTTTATTTTATATGTCCATAATTTTTTGATGATTTTGTACTTACATTAAGGACAATGTAAAATTTAAGTGTAGGGAAGAGATTTTAGGATTGTTTTTGTTGTCGATAAAATTTGGTTCGTACGGAGAGCGTAAATCTTAGTCAACCAGCTTATTCTTGAACCTGAAGCTATACTCTGGTTGAAAGGAAAAGGAAGTTGTCTGAGAGATGAAGAACAACAAGAACAAGGGAGATTTTTTAATGTGATTTAGCTAAATCTAGATGGCACCAGACCATACATCCACAGTGACATGTTATTTTTGAGGGAAATATTTTACAGAGCTTCCTCTCTAGTTTAACAGAGCTTCTGCTAATATTTTTTACCCTCTTTTTATAATGGTTCCAGCCCCGCCCCCCATTTATAAAAGCATGGAGGGGTACAAATATAATTTGACAAACTATAAACATTAAGTAATAAATGTTTTAACTATGCGACTTCCTACAAGTTGGCTTCTACAGGCCCCAGACTATCTTTTGTAGATTACTTTCTACAGGTGAGCCCTCATAGGTTGATTTTGGCTATGAAAGAGTTGGAGCTTTCCTCTAAAATTGAGAGCTAAAGCTGGGAGCTAGTTGCTGTAGTGAGCTAGGAGCTAGCTGCTATAATGAGTTAGGAATTTACACAAGAGGTTATTAGCAACCTAAATGATCTAGGCCTTCCAGTTGTACTTGTCTACTAGGTTTTTGCCAGCCTATTTTTCATAGTACCAAAAATACCTACAATATTAGCCCCCAGCTCTCAGTGCGCTTTACAGACTAGAAGTTGAAACTTGCTGGCAAAAGTCTTCACTTGTATCCTGTAGTGTTGTTTTAGACTTGTGCACTTCTAGGTCTCTTTTCTTGAACATTTATGCATGCATTCATCTTGGTGAACAAGGTTGTTGGTGAATTTTGTGTTCAGTGTATAGTAGAAAATAAGTTCCTACAAATTATAGCTTAAAAGATGTAAACAAAATAAACGCCCAATGAGTCAATTGACTTCAATAGCAGATATTAGTAAATCATATGATTTAATATAAATGGACTTTAGTTAGTAAATTATGATTAAAAAAAAGAATATGTGCCATATTGAGTGGCCAAGGGGGTCGCAAAGATGAATGATGAGCAAGGTGTTTAGAGTGCCAACGGGGTTCCCATTAGAGTTTGACCCAGACATGGTTTTGCCTTAAAAAGGCACCTTATAGGAGAGGGTAGCCAAAGCCAATTAGGTATGGTTAGCCTTTGTGCTCATCCCTAGAGTTATTGTCTTGTTTTGGCAATAGCCTTAGGGTTTTGTCCCTTTCAGTGGGGGGGCACCTTGACTGGCATGAGTTTGAGTGCTCATTAGGTGCATCTGTTCAACCTACCTGGGCACTCAATAACACAACTTTAGCCCTGAAAAAGGGGATAAACAATAGTAATAAAATATTTAATGCAAGGACAAGAAATTATATCCTACTTATTCAAATGGACAAGAAATGATAGCTTAGCTTGTCCAAATATGAGCCATAATGTTACTGGAGCTAGTATAGCAAGACCTCTGCTCTAAGTTTCTGTTTGTTTTGGGATAAAGTTTGTAAAGATCGGAGGAGCAAATTAGAGGTCATTGGAGTGCACTTCATCTCATGATGCCATCTTCAACTTGCAGATGCCTTGAACTACGTTGAGTTCAAGCTGCAAAGTAATGTATACTACCAAGGGCATTCTTGGCTTCATGATTGGATTACAAACTCTAAAAGGTTTTCAGAATGTCACTTCTTCTGTATTCAATTCTACACAATAGAGTACTGTAGCTACTTCTTCGTGAAGGCCAGCATGTTTTGCACAAATGTGAGTTCAACTCTGCATTGCTGTTTCTAGTGAACGTCAAACCCAGACACTATATACCACTGCATGAGCTCATCAAGTCATTAGTGCATGGCTCGAGTGCGAGCCCTGCTTGTTAAGACTGTGCATATGAAACTTGATGCCATGCTGCTATTGCTAGTCTCTTGTAACATTTTCAGCACTTTGGTGGATGATGTGAGCATGCCTTAGAACCAAGTTCCATTGCATGGTTGCTACATGAGATTGATGTCATCCCAAGATGTTGTACGACTAGTGTGAACTTGTCATCAACTTGAGTCACAGTATGATGGTGTGAGTTCATCATGAACTAGGTCACTATGGTTGCTATGTGCTCATCATTGGATCAAGACATTGTAGGCTTGCTATTAGACTGAAATGCTGATGATCGTTGGATGAACCTGATCTCTGCATGGCAATAAAACTCTTCATCAAACTTGACTTTTGCATGGCTGGTGAACTCAAGCTTATCATGGGACCTCGTTGTTGCATGAGCTCACTGCCGAACCAAGTCTTCCATGGTTGTGCATGAGCTTATCATCAACTTGGTCTCAATGCATGGTTAGTCAATTCTTCATCATGTGAGCTACCACACTATTGAGCGTGAGCTTGTGATTAAGCTGAGTTGCTTCATGGTTTAGCTTGTGATGCTTTCTTATTGCCAATGGTCTACATAGCTTACCTATAAATGCTATTTTGAAGGAGCCTAGTTTTGAATCATGATTTAATGATCATAGGGGCTCAATTGAAGATCATGTTATTCCATGTGAAAAAGCTTCATCACTAGTAATATATGTGATGTTGAAAAAGCTCTGGTTGGTGATGAAGAAAGTAATGGAAACACCAAAACTAGTTAGCCCATCATTAGGTTTTGTTTCAAGATCTGGGAAGATGTATGGTGCTTCTATGCCCCTTCAGGATAATGTTAGGATGAACCCACTTGCCATTATGGCAGTTGGGGAAATTTTAGATCTAAGAATGCATCACCAATTACTTATCTTGAGAGGAGTCTCTTGTTAATGAGCCATAGCAGTTAAATAGAAAATCAACCTAAATGCAGATGAGTCTCACCGAGTATGTCAAAATGTCGATGATCAATTTTGGTAATCGGTTAACTGAGGATTCTAAAAACCAAACTACTATTGAGAGCATAAAGAATGTAAGAGAATGGTGAGAGATTTAGAGGAAAAGTAGGGAGAACATGGAGAGTTTTATCATCATTCGGCAAAAGTCAAGATAACCCCTACATCCACAGTGATTATATTAGCTTTGGAGTTATCTCCCCAATTGGTTTACAATGCTTACAGCCTTTCTCTCTCTATTGTAGCAAAGTTTCTGTATGTATTTCACTACTTATCATGCAATGGCTCTTCCTCCCTATTTATAGAAGCTAGAAGGGTTACAAGTTGTAATTTATCATTACAAAACTATTATTATAGCTATATCAAGCAATAAATGCTTAGCATCAAACAATAAATGTGGGCTAAATCATTGTCAAATTTAAAGGCTGATTTACAAGTTAGAAGTGTACTTAAACTATCAGTCAAACATTAGTTATTCCCAATTGCACTGAGAGAAGCTCATTGTAGCCTTAGTCAGTTGGAAGCTTTGAGCTCATGCTACACGACCTGCTATTTGGCTTCAGTGACCTTGCTTCGAGTTAGGCCATGCCTTTTGCCCCCTGATTCAGTTCTTTGGGCCTCTACCAATCCATTCCACCTTATGTAGAAAATGCCCATAACAATGATTGTTATTGAAATTTGAGTGGAATCTAATAAATGGGAAAAAGGGCATGAAAATAAGACGGTTTTAGTTCATTTTGTTAATAGTATTTTATGTTTTCTTAGTGGTTTTTGCCTTAGTTTTATGTTTTGTCCTAGATACTGCTTTTGGTTTGTATTTTTCATGCAGGATGATAAAAAGGGTTGGAAAGAAAGAAGAAATTCAGAGAATGAAGATGTATTTGGATCAAGGAAAAGATACAAGAAGAATGCAGGGAAGAAACAAGCAAAACTTAAGGAAAATATGAAGAAAACACCTAACACGGTCGTAACATGGAACACACCCTGGCCGTGTTAGGTGCTGTAAGGAGTTTAGAAGCAAACCGTAAAGAAATTGGAGACTCCAACACATAGCACGACCGTGCTACACAACACAGCCAGGCCGTGTTAGAGTCTGTATGAAGCCTGACAAAGAATTACGAAGAAAATCAAAAGGGCAGCATGTAACACAGCCATGTTACACAACATGACCAGGCCGTGTTACATGCTACGTGGCTAAATTGATAAATCCTTTCTCATGAAGCACAGCCAGCCCGTGTTATGAAGCCCAGTCATGGTGAATGCATAAAAATCCTATAAATAAGACCCTTTGTAATCAATTTTAGTCATACCATTCATAATTTAGAGTCCTCTTTTGAGGCTTAGGCTAGTTCTCTCTTCTTTCTTCTCTTTTCTCTTACTTTAGGTTTAGGTTTTCTTTTATGTAGTTTAGTTTCATTATTTCAAAACTTTAAGTTCTGTAGTTTAATTTTATTTCTAGATTTCTTGTTCTTATTCTACTTTTTCTTCTCTTACTTTCTTCTACTTTCTTTATTTATCTGCATCTATTTTGTTTTCTTTCTGCTCTTGATCTTCTTCTTTCTTTCTTTATTTTCTTTATTGCATCTTATCTTTTGTTCTTCATTGTTTCTTTATTTATTGCATCTCTTTCTTTATTCTTTTTCTTGCATTATTGCATCTTTCTTTATTATGATTTGCCTTTTCTTATTTGCTTTGGTTATTTTCATTATGTCTAAGTAGATTCTTATCTAGGATTGGGAATAGCCTAATTATGATTCTTTGATGTTATTGATAAATTTCCTATTGTGATTTCCTGATTTATTTGGTTTAATTGCTGCATGCCTGTAGTTGTAGTTTGATAAAATATATGGCCAGTATTTTGTCTAATCTTAGGTAGATAATTGAGGGATTGAAAGGTGAAGGTTATCACTAGA
>JANHAO010029461.1:0-10367 GCA_026873985.1 Saraca asoca
ATTAAGGAAAATATCCATCACAATGTGAACATAAGAAAATATTCAATAAGTTTTATAAGATCTAATAATGCATGTACAAAACAAACAACTAGAACCCCAATGGAAAAATTTCTAGAGGTAACTATAACATCACATCAACACAAACATCCCCATAACCCACATATAATACGCATGCTGAATATTCACATATTTAACAGCTCCACCCTTATTACGCCAATTTAATAAGTATGTCGAGTTTTCCATACTCGACAACTCCATTTTTATTACGCCATTACTTATTCTAGTCACAAGTGCACTTGAGGGTTACTAATAAATTTTTCAATGGGTTCAGTGTTTCTAACCAAGTATTTAAAAATATTATGTAACATGAAAATACTATTTCAAGCAAGCAACATTTATCAGAACATATATATACATACTAATGCATTTTCATAACTATTATTTAAAAGAATTGATAATATTTTGTATAATAAAATTAATTTATATTTACTAATGGGATTATTAAGTGATGAGGATTGTCCACTCACCTTAAAAAATGTTTATGTGTTTGATTCTTCCTTAGAAGCTTTTCGGAGTCTGAAATACTGGTGGCTAGCTCCCCGTCGACAGAAACCTCACTGGCAATCTAATGAAGGAACTGGCCAAACAGTGCAGAAATAGGGGAAGGGAAGCTACTGCTACTGCCATTGTCGTGGATGACTCCAAGGGAAGAGAGAAGCTTCTAGGAAGTGGCTGAGGGAGAAGAGAGCCAGTGACCAGTCGGCTGCAGCAGTTGAAGCGGAAGTAGCTAACTTGGTCGGAAAAACTGCTAAAATCGAGGACAAACGACTGCTAAACATTGGCCAAAAGAAGACACTGGAGAAGATGAAGCTCGTAGATCAAAATGTGTCAGACGGCAACAATCGCTGGAGCGCTATTGGATGCTAATGAATACGATGGTGGAGGAGCTCCAAGAGAGAGGGAAAGCACGGGAAGTTTCAGGAATGCTGGGGAAGAAACCAGCCTAAAGCATTTTTATATATAAAAGGAAATGGGACAAATTACAGTTTGACCTTAAAACTTTCCATCGATTTTAAATAGACCCTCTAGAAAAATAAAAAATTATTATCTGACCCTAACAAAATTTAAAACTTTTCAATTTAGTCCCTCATCAACATTTTGTTTCTTTTTTTTTTTGAGGTATTACACTTACGACTAATCAGATCGCTATGAGGAAAGGATCCCTTTTTCTAGGGAGATCGAAATAGAACCTCTCCCATACCGATTTAAGGTTCCCGTCATCCCACTGTACAATGGAGGCAGCAATCCGTACGACCATCTAAATGCTTTCAGCATCAAGATGGACCTTCAAATGGCCAACCCTTTGGTCAAATGCCATGCCTTCCCAGCCACTCTTGGAGACGTCCCCTGAGCATGGTTCAAGAGTCTTCTAGCTTACAGCATCGGTAACTGGGAAGAATGCCAAAAAAAGTTCATTAACCGATATAGAGCCTTCAAGAGGTAGCTCATGCCATCTTATCACATTGCGACAATCTTCCAGTCGAAGGTTGAATCACTGAAAGATTACATTATGAGGTTTAGGCATGAGTTTAACAACATAAAGACCCCTACTGATGATAGCATCCTAACAGCGATCTCTGCAGTGCACTGTAAAGATAAGAAGTTGTATGAAAGTATATACAAATCTCTAGTGAAGGATTTGGAGGAATTCTATGAATGAGCTGCCAAGGAGATTAGATGGGAGAAAACTTTTGGCACAAAGAAATTTAGTTAAAAGAATGACGTGAGCAACCCAATCTAAAGCAAGAGTAAGAGGGGAGGCAATGGCAAAAATGGAAAGATGGGTCAGAACCATAGCACCGAAAACTAGCCTACGAAGAAGGCTAGGAAAGAGTGAACACAGTTTCCAGGACATCATGATAGTGATAGTATCCTATTCAATACCCTAGATCAGATACTCATGAATGAAAGACATAGGGAGGATTTCGTGCAGCCTAGGCCTATAAAGACCCCGAACAAATTCAGGGATGCCACCAAGTTTTATGCTTACCATAATGAGGTCGGGCATAACACTTCTGAATACAGGGCGCTTAAGGACGTCATCGAGGATATAATCAAAAGAGGTCACTTGAGGGATAACGTGGTGTGACCTATAGGATAGTGACCTCCACCATTCCAACGGCCAGCACAATAACCATCTTAATAAGTCGAGCATGAGTAGTCGAACATGGTAAGAACTATCTTCACAATCCATGGTGGGTCGCATATTGTGGGCACTTTAAATAGGTCGTGCGAATGCTATGTGCAAAGTGCAAACCATGTCTTACTTGTAGGTTGTGAATTTAAAAAACCCGCCAATAAGGCTATAGTTGCTTTTGAAAGCATCACCTTCATAGATGATGATGCACGAGGAATCTAGTCCCCCCACAATGACGCACTGGTCATACGGGCCAAGATTGGCAATGCCAAGGTACGGAGAATCATGTTAGATATCGACAGCTCAGTGAATGTGATGTACAAGAAATGTTTTGAGCAGATGAAATTGAGCAATGACCATCTGAAGTCTTGCCTTGAGCCTCTATTCGGTTTCATAGGGGATGCAATATTTTTGGTGAGGTAGATTAGGCTCCTTCTCACCTTAGGGGACTCAGAGCATCAAGCCACTATCCTAGCAGACTTCTTGATCATAGATTGCCTTTCGGTGTATAATGTGGTGCTGAGGCAACCTACGATGAATAATCTGGACATGGTTATGTCCACCAAGACATTAACTATATGGTTCCTAACCTCCAATAGAGTCGAGTGTGTGCGAGGTGAGTAACATATAGCCTGGCATTGCTATGAAGATGCCATCAAGATGGGGGAGAAAGAGAGAAAGGTTGATATAGTTTCAAGTGGAGAACCCTGAGCTTCGAGCATGGTTAGGGTTAGTCACGAACTCAATCCCTGTGACCTGGACATAGACAAAGAAACTAGCCCTGTAAAAGAGCTTGAAGATGTACGGGTCAACGAGGTAAATCCAGAGAGATAACTTAAACTGAGAAAGAACTTACTTCCTGACGTGAAGACCCAACTGGCTAAATTCCTTAAAGTGAATCTGGACATGTTCGCTTGGAATCATGAGGACATGGTGGGGATCGATCCCAAGATCATGTCGCTTAAACTGAACATAGATCCCCTCCACAAGCTAGTTCGCTAGAAGAGGAGGCCGTTGACTACTAAGTGTTCTATCACTTTCAAAGAGGAGGTAGATAAGCTTCTGCTAATAAGTTCATTCAAGAAGCTTGCTACTCGATTTGGGTGGCTAATCCCGTGTTGGTAAAGAAAAAACATGAGAAATGGGGGACTTGTATTGATTTCATCGACCTTAATAAAGCCTGTCCGAAGGATAGCTTCCCTCTATCAAGGATTAGCCAGCTCGTAGATGCAATGATCGATCACCAGCTCCTTTGTTTGATGGATGTTTACTCATGATACAACCAAATACCTATGGACCCCCAGGATGAGGAGCACATTTCCTTCATTATAGACCGTGGATTGTATTGTTACAAGGTGATGCCCTTTAGATTGAAGAATACAGGAGTAACCTACCAATGGTTGGTCAACATGATGTTCAAGGAACAAATTGCGAAAACCATGGAGTTCTACATGAATGACATGCTCGTGAAGTCCAAATAGGTCGTGGACCATGTGAGAGACTTGGACAAAATGTTTCAAATTTTGAAAAAATTCCAGATGAAGTTAAATCTACTTAAATGAGCATTCGGGGTGGCCTCAAGAAAATTTCTTAGGTTCATGGTCAATAATAGAGGAATTGAAGTGAACCCCAAGAAGATTAAGGTGCTTATCGATATGAGGTCCCCAACTAGGGTTAAGGATGTGCAAAGTCTAAACGGCCGGGTCACAACACTTAGCAGATTCATTTCCAAGGTGATAAACAAGTGCATCCTATTCTTTGTCATAAAAAAAAGGCCAAGTGATTTGAGTGGAATGAGGAATGCGAAGTTGCATTTGAGTACCTGAAAAAATATATGGGTTGAGCTCCATTACTATCTAAACCAGAGGAAGGCAAAAAGCTCATTCTTTACCTGGGAGTATCCTAACACACTCTCAATATAGCCTTAGTTTAGGAAAAAGGTAGAGCTCAACTTTCAATCTATTATGTGAGCAAAAAGATACTGAATGTAGAAATAAACTATTTACCAATGGAAAAGCTAGCTTATTGCCTCGTAACCACCTCAAGGAAATTACAACCTTACTTTCAGGTGCACACCATTGACATGCTCACTCAGTTCCCATTGAGATAGACTTTGTAGAAGACTAACACCTTAGGTCGCCTACTCAAGTGGGCTATTAAACTGTTCGATATTCAATATAAGCTAAGGCCAGTGATCAAGGGGCAAGCCTTGACGAACTTTATTATGGAATTCACAGGACTTATGGGGGAAGAAGTGGAGACCTCAAAAGGTCCATGCTAGGAACTTTTCATAGATAGGTCCTTGTATGAGCGAAAAGCAGGGGCTGGAATACTTCTGATTAGCCTAGAGGGACATAAAATCCTCTCCGCACAAAGATTTGGATTCCAGGCCACCAACAATGAAGTAGAATAAGAATCACTACTTATAGGACTCCACCTGGCAAGGGAGGTGTGAGCTAAAACCTTGAAGATATTTAGTGACTTTCAGCTCATTACCTATCACATAAAGGGCAAGTATTAGGCGAAAGGGTCAAAGGTGGCTATCTACCTCCAAAAAGCTTAGGAGTTGCTCAATAGTTTTCAAAAGTACGAGGTTAATCAAATCCCATGAGCTCAAAATGCACACGTGGATGCATTAGCTTGCCTAGCCATAACCAAAGATACAGATTTCTTGGGGGTAATTCCAGTGGAGTTCCTTTCGTCACCAAGTATTGAATAGAAAGATATCATGATGTCAACTGTTGTGGCACAGAACTTATGGATGAGTCTAATCTTAGAGTACCTATGAGGTGATAGGCTACCAAAGGATAAAGTGGAAGCATGTCATGTGCAAGCTCAAGCTGACAAATACTACATCATTAATGGCATGCTTTATGAGAGGGGATTTTCAGCTACACTCCTCAGGTACATCGATGGCCCGGACTGTAACACCATCCATAAGGAAATCCATACTGGTCATTGTGGAAACTACATTGGTGGGCTATCCCTAGCTCAAAAAGCACATCGACAAGGGTTCTATTGGCTAACTATAAAGCAGGACACGATCGATTTTGTCAAAAGATGCGACAAGTGCCAAAGGTTCGCTAAGGTTCTGTGAGCTCTACTAGCCTATCTTCAACAAATGGTCAGCCCGTGGCCCTTTGCAATTTAGGGCATCGACCTGATTAGACCTCTTTCTACAGGCCATGGGAGCTACAAACATGTAATAATGGCTATAGACTATTTTATGAAGTGGGCAAAGGCAAAAGAACTGGCAGAGATTTCCTCAGCAAAAATCAAAAAATTCATTTGGAATAATATTATTTATAGGTTTGAGGTTCCCCAACAGATTGTAACCGATAATGGGACCCAATTCAACAGTGAGCAGTTTATCAAGTTTTGTAATAACCACAAATTGTAAAGAGCTTTTTGACAGTAGACCATCCTCAGGCCAACAGGCAAGTCAAAGTTGTAAATAGGGTCATCAAATAGATCTTGAAAATAAAATTGGAGGCTAGGAAAGGAGCATGGGTAGATGAGCTGCCAAAAATGCTTTGGGCTTATAGAATTATAACTCGTAGCACCATTGGCGAGACCCTTTTTCTCAATGGTCTATGGATCCGAAGCTATGATACTAGTGCAGTTTGAAGTAACTCTGCACTAGAGAGCTACTTTCAATCCGGAGGATAATAACCAATTGCTCATAGCAAGTCTAGGCCTTATCAAAGAGGCAAAGGATATAGCTCGCCTCAGGATTATGACCTACCAACAACGGGTCGTAAGACACTATAACTGGAAGGTCAAAGTTTGAAACTATAGAACAGGGGACCTCGTGCTACACCTCATTTTACCATGAGGTCGCAAGGCTAGCGACGAAACACTAGGCCCAAATTAGGAGGGCCCATACATAATAAAGGAGAATTTGGGAAATGGGGCTTATCGCTTGTCAAATGTAAATGGGGTCGAAGTGCCTTGAGCTTGGAACGTCGAACACCTTTGACCATACTATCAATAAAAGCAAGCTTGGCTTTGTAATTCTGTATCATTATTTAAATCTCAATAAATAGGCCCAAAGTTCTCCTTCAATCCTGTGTTTATTGAGAATCCTCCAATGTATCTTTTGTTCATTACTCATGGAGCAAAATGGTCTTAGAATAACCCAACTAGTACTTGATAAAAAGCTATATTCAAGATAATGGCTCAGCCAGCTATCCTGGAAGGCTAAAAAGGTCATGGTTTGTTTGCTACAAACCATCCATGTTAACATTGTGTGACCTACTACCATCCACCTATGTTAACAATGTGTGATCTACTAAGATCCATCCAGGATAACAATATGCAATCTGTAGAGATCCATTTAGGTTAACAATGTGCGATCCTTAGAGGACCCTCCATAACAACAATATATGACTTATTGGTCATTCAACTTGACAAATATTGCCCACAGCTCACTTATTAAGCATTCAAGCTATCAGTTCGGTTAGCTATCTTAAAAGCTACAAAGGCTGCCACCTACTAATCTAGCATTTAGGCATAAAGTCGCGATTTGCTAATAGAGTATTCAAGTATTTTGACTTGGTAAAACCCGAAAAGATAATCAATTAGAATGAACAGTGGAATTAAATAGATTCATCACGAAATAAATAGCTCATACAAAGTTCATAAAAAAATAGTTACTTTCATTACAGACAATTGTCCAGTTAGAATACATCCAAAGTGTTCAAAAATAAAGTATGAGGCAAGGGCGCGGTGGCACAATTTATGAAGAGGTCGAAGGCCTAGATGAGTCTCGAGGAGTGGGAGAATTAACAAAGGGTATAGGCAAGTTCTCTATCATTTGTTCCTCAGACCCCGCTACAGCTTTTTCCTTGACCTACGAGCCACCTTCAACTTGAGTGTTACCCTAGGTGGAACCTTCACCACCAATTTCTACACTCGAAGCTGAAGTTAACCTCGTATCCTCTACAAAGCACTGAATGGTTGCCTCAACATCCCCACTAAAAAAGGTGAAGTCCATGTTTGGGTGCTATTTCCCAAAGTAAATAGAAAACTATCCATGGTGTCACAGATTGCAGTGTCTTCAGCTAGCACTATCATGGCGGCAGTTGATAACACAATATTTGACACATCAATTTGTTCTCATACTTAGCATTTTAAGGTCTAAAATGACATGTTTCCAGCTGTGTCAGTGTGTATTTGTGATTTTGTTTCAATTGGCATCATATTACAAAATTTTGCATAATTGGCCATTTTGAACAGTTTATGTAATCTAGCTATATCTTGAGCTAAACTTATCCAATTTATGTGATTCTTATCTTGTAGGAAATCTAAGAGATAGATCTACAACTTTCATGAACACTAAAAAAGCTGAATCACATGATTGGCTATCCAAAATTGAAGCTCGATCCAATATCAGAAAACTGTCTCAGCACTATCTCAGGCAGCCGATGTTTATGCATTCACCAAATCATAACTTGAGCTATAGAGGTTAAAATAAGGTGAAACAAATCCCAAATGGAATACAACACATAAAGCCACAATTCATATGAAGACTTCTCTTGCTGAAATGATCAAATTAGGCATTAAAAATAAGCTACAACTCAGAGGTAGAGAAGCTGTGAAAATGGGCCTGCAAAATTGAAGTTTTAAGGCCCCAATTGACATGAGCTTAAGCCCAATGCAACTCCCTTTGCTCCAGCCCACACTAAACCAACTGGAGACCTAAAAAGAAGAAGAAAAAGTGAGAATGTAGTCTACAAAATGGAGTAACATGCAAAAGGACAACAAGTCAGCAAAGTGGCAGAAAATGCACCTGCTACACAAACTTTTCTGCCTCATTCTTTTAACCTGGGTAGAACCATTTTAATGAAGACTTTTTTTCATTCAATTTTTGTTTAGTTTTGAGTGTGTTTTTTGTGATGGCAGAGGGCAAGATTTGCTCTCTCCTTTTTTATATCTTTCAGCCTCCATGGAAGGCTAGTTTTGTAACTAAGTCCAAGGGGCTGCTACTTGAAGATCAATGCTGAGATTCTGGTATTATCTTTCCATTCATTTGTGTTTTATTTCTCATCCTTTCCTCTTTGTTTATATTGTGATATTTGATTTGAATGGATCCATTTAATTTAGATGTTGATATAGTTATTAAGATCTTTATAATCACCTTTAGAAGGGGATAGGAAAACCAAGCAATACATTGAGATTTCATGGATTGTTTGTGACTGAGTTTTGATTAGACTCATTAATCATTTTCAAGGATTCTTGTTTGTTATTTTAAGCCATATAAATGATTAATAATGGAATGAACATTTAGTAATAAAGAAAGCATTAATCTCAAGTTAAGTCTTTTGGCTGGTTGTTTTGTTATTTCTGTTTTACTTTCTATTAGTGTAGCTTAGGATTAGTTTCTACTAACCCCCCCATTTACATGCTCCTAATTGATTGATATCATCTCACAAATGATCTTTAGGTTTGAATCAGTGTTGCCATATGCTACAAGTAGTTAGGTAACCCGGTATTATAAATTTTTAATTTAATCAGTGTCGACAGCTGACTATCAAATTTTGGCACCGTTGTCGAGGATTATTATGATTTTATCAATCATATTAGGAGTATTTTTATCTACTAACATCACTACCATTTTGTTTTACAGTTGCTTTTCTTTCTTTTCCCCTGTTTTCCTTTGTTTTCGTTTTCTATTTTTCATTTTTTTGATAGCACTATTCATTACTAATCACCACCTCTATTTGAGCTGAAATTTGGTGACATATAGAACTCAATGTGTTGATCAAGGCTCATAGCTTTGCTTATGAGGTCCCACCTATTTTGGCCAAATTCCTTCATTTAGACCACTTTTTCTTTTTTTAAGATTTTTTATTTAATTTTTAGGTTCCCCATATGTGTAGTTTTTGAGTGATGGTGGTCTAGCAATTTTTTAAAATGTGTAGATAGGTTAATTGTTGTTATTTTGAGTGATTTTTAGCTTTTGTTGTTGTGTTGTAGTGTTTTTAGCTTTCTGTCTATTTTTAGCTTAGTTTGTGTAGTGTAGTGTAATGTCTTTTGTTGCATATCTTGCATTTCTACACCCTGCATGTGCATTCCTACATCCTACATTCATTCCTGCATCTTACATGTTCATTTATGCATTTTGCATGTTACATGTGGTGTTGTAGTGTTTTCTGAATTCCTATCATTTGTTAGCCTTTTACATGTAATGTATATGTAGTGTCTGATTGCTAGTCCTTCTTCCTGTCTTGATCTTTGAAATTGGTTCTGAAATTGCTTAGAAGATTAGGAAAAGATTAGTTAATCAATCTTTTGCTGTGTTTTTCAGTTTCCTGTCATTTTTCAGCCACCTTAGTGTAGTGTTGCATATCTTACATTCTTGCATCTTGCATACATTTCTGCATCCTGCATGTTCATTTCTGCACCTTGCATTTTGCATAAGTAGATCCTCTACTAGTTAATCAAAAAAAAAAAAGATAGAAATTTGGTTCTACTGTAAGGATGGAGCATAAGCTTAGTGAATTAGCCTCCTTGGTAAGTGATAAACAAGTAAAATGTCTATTATTATATTAATTATTACCTCTTAATTTGTTATTAATTTGTGGTTTTGCTATTCTTTTTGTCATAGTTTTGTATCTTTGTTCTTTGCTACTGCTGTGTCTTTTATTTTTCTTTAGGTGATTAAAAAGGCTTGGAAAGATGGATGAAAGCAAGAGTTCGAAGCAAAACTGCATTAGGAAGAAGCTTAGTGTAATACCTGGAAAATTTAGAAAATAAAAAGGGAAAATTGAAAATAAATAAAAGAATGAAAAATGATAAAAAGGACTAAACTGAAAAGAATCTTAGGGACTAAATTGAAGAAGATTTTTAAAGTTTGGGCCTTTGTTGAATTTGGCCAAAATTTTAGGGTCAAGAGTTAAATTTCCCTAAATGAAGTTTTTAAATCAAGATTTTCCAGATTTTTCTTTCTCTCTCCATCCTTCCCTTCTGCCTTCTTACCTGGAAGGCTACTCCCATTTTCTAGAAACATCCTAGCTTGTTCTCTTCCTCAGAATTCCCGAGCTCTTTCTTCTCCCACTCGTTCTTCTGCTTCTCTCACTCCGATATCACTCTCTTCCTCTCTTCTTCCCATCTGGCTTCTTCTTTTTATTTTGCTTTCTCTTTCTCGATTCTGCATGTCAATGCAGCT
>JANHAO010029462.1:0-10366 GCA_026873985.1 Saraca asoca
TAAAGTCCAAAAGTGATTAATTTGGTGAAATTAATCAGAAAATTAATTGGATTAATTTTTGTATGCCTTCAAATGGTTTGAAGGACATTGTGGACTTTTGCCAACTTTTTGGGGACCTACCGGGTCACACGTAAAACGAAAATTATGAGGCATGACTAAAATGGAGATATTTGGATATCCATGGACCAAACTGAAAAGGGCAGATATCGGTGGGACTGAAAAGTAGTTTTCAGAAATCACAGGGGCCCATGTGCAATTTGTAAAATTGTTTGGGGTCGTTTTGAAATTTGAGGAAATTGCAAAAGGGCAAAACGGCGTCATTTTGCTAAGACGATATTTGCCGCTAGATTGCCCATCTTGGGCATACAAACACGCGAAGACTTTTTGTCTTCTTCTCCAGCGATCTTCGGCTTCCTCCATTGCGTTTGTTGGCGTTTGGTCCCTCAAGCTTTTGAAGCTTCCAGCTAGCACTGGATCGACCTCTCCTCCCTCCGACGTGGACGTTGATAGGGCCGATATGCTTGGACTGGAGACGACGGTGACGGTTCGTCTTCCACCTCCTTCCGCCGCATTTTTGAGCTGTTTCCAAAGGTTGGTTCAGCTCCCTTTCACTTCTAATTAGTTGTTAAAGCTCAATACTAGCTAGATCTGGGGATGAATGTTCAGTTGGATGGAAGAAAAAAAATTTAAAATTTTACCATTTTGCCCTTCGACCAGCCGAACGTTCCTTCAGTATGTCCTTGGCTAAATCTATTCAAGCCTTTCGCTTGATGTGAGCTCTCTCATTGCAGACTATCGTAGTTTTTACGAGCTTGGTGAACCTTTAATCTTGTTCGTAAGTGTGAGGAATGAGCTGAATCAATGCGCCAGGGTTCCTTTATGGGTATAGTGACCTAAACCTACTTTCGCATGCCCATAGCCTGTGCCTATGTCAGCACCCTAATCGCCTCAGTCAGTTCTTTCACTATGTTCTCAAATGTTTCCTGACATTAGTGCCACGTTTGCATTTCATCAGTCCTGGAAACAATAACAGCAGGTTAGTGATAGTCTGTGGGGGGTAAGCCGATGGTGATTCCTAAAGCAGGGACGGCGAAAGTGTCCGTCGTAGGAAGGACTATTTCTTTCTACTATTCTACGTGACTTTCCGATTAGTTAGCCAGAGTGTTTGAACTTCTGGTGGTTCTTCCCCTAACCATTATAGTTGTACGAAAAATCTACCAGGATGCAAATTGGGCCCTCCTTCTAGCACCGAAATGTTGACGTGAGAATTCAGTCAACCAAGTTTTCTGAAATCCTAAACTGCAAACTGGTTGAATATGAAAGAGAGAGTTGGAGAGAGAGGAAGGGAGAGGAGAATCAGAAGTTTTTTAATGTGGTTCGGGTAAAGTCGATTGTTGACCCCTACATCCATGATAGTGTTATATCTTAGTCTGAAATATGTTTATAGTGAGTTCTCTCTATTTAGGATTGGCCTCTCTTTGTACAATAATCTCAACCCTTATTTATAGTTGCTAAGGTGTACAATCTTAGTGTGTTCTAGAAAAGGAAATTAATAAACTAACTATAAGTTGGTTCTTGTAAGTTGTCGTATGCAAGTTGGTCATGCAAATTGATATTTGTAAGTTGGTCTCATTCTCAGGTTTAATCACAGTGAGTTTTCTGGAAGATAGATGATATGGCATGTTTCGACCAGCGAGTTGAAACTAGTTGTCAATCAACTTAAAGCTACTGCCTTTGTCCTATGACCCGAGCTCGTGTTTGACAATTTGATGCATTTGTCTAGCGACCTCTACTTTGAACGATCTAGACCTCTTTCAATTGAACTTGTTGATTGAGCTTTTACAAGCCTATATTTTTATTATTCCAAAAATATCCATCATAGAAATGAAATCACATAAAAGCAAAAACAATCAAACAAAATATTTTCTATTTCTCTAAAGTGGAAAAAAAAAACAATTTTAGAAAAAAAGGTAAATTTAATTATTTAATTAAAGCAACTCATCGTACCCATGTGATACGTTGTCTGAAAGAAAGTAACGTAGGGCCTCATTGATATGTCAGTAGAAGTGGCCACAATCTCTCCCTAAAAAACCAGCTCAAATAAAGCACAATAAACAACATTTGAGTAGTAAAAATGGAAGCAGGCCAGCAATGATTGGGCAAGAAAATGGGCTGTAGGAAGCTGACACGTAGCAAACGAAAAATTAACAAAAATGTCCAAAAAAAAGGGGGTTGCTAGTTAGACAGCGATAATAGAAGATTAGTACATACCTCAAAAATCACAATGGTACATTGGATTCCAAAACTCACTGTACTCGCTAACCAAATATGAACGGACGAGGGAGGGGTTGAAGTTAAATCGTAAACTGCTTAATTCGGTCAACAATGTGACGCTATCGTGTCCAGGCACCACAGCATTGTACACGAGCCAACGGAGCCACTTTCTAGGAATGCTTAAAAGTATGATTTTATTTTATTTTAAAATAATATTTAAATTTAAATTTAAATTTTAAAATAAATTCATCTCAATTTATTTACAATTATTATTTTAATTATATTTATACACTTTAAAATTTATTAAATTTATCAAAAAAAATTATAAAAACTTATTTCATTTAACATAAAACAAATATTAATAATTTAATCCTTATTCTAATATTTTACTTATCATAATACTATTAAAAACTACATTTTAATTAAATTTTATTTATTTTTTAATACATTTCAAGCAAAAATATTCATTTGTAAGTGAATTGAAATCCTTATTTTTTATATTGTTTTCTAACATTAAAATTCATTTACAAATGAATTAAAATTATTTCTATTGAAATAAAATAAATTGAATTCTAGAAAAATTTCATTCCAAATAGTAACATTACAGTGACACAGTCCAATAACAGACAAATTTCCACAGAATCATTATAGAAACCACATGCCAAGTACAAGGAAACAAAATTAAATAAGCCATCAGGAGAATTTGGGCATTTAATACATCCAGAAACAGAGCAATCTAACAAGTGCCGATAAGTATTTTTTTCTTTTCTTCCCACAAACCAAAAGGGCATTCCATAGCTCATCATGTCCACTATGCGTAAGCCGAGTAAGCAAGAAGCCATCTGAAAGATTAATCACCTCCGCACAGGTGGTGCAGCGCCCCTACCAGGTGCTGCTCCACGGCCAGCAGCTTGAGCCTACACAAGAAACATAAGGTTCAACTTTAACATCAATATATTCTTCAACTAGTAGGACATGGATTTTCCTCGAAGCTGAGTAACAGAAATCATACACCATTACATCTTATGTAGGATGAAATGGAAATCAACATTTCTACACTTGAAAAAAGGGTCACATATTAAAAAAGTACCTTTGCTCGCATTGCAACTGCTCTGCCTCTACCAACTCCAAGGGACGTACCCTTGCCCTTCAAGAGTTTCAGAAAGCACAAATTACAGATGCACAGATATACCGAATATGCAGAATTTAATCACTTGAAGGTTGAAAATAGAAACGTACCTTAATTCTCGCATCCAAGCGTTTAAACATAGGGGCATTCTTCAGCATGTCTGGTATGACCATAAACCTGTTAAAGTTCACATCAATTCACAGCATTGACACAAATAATATGCGATTTTTTTTGGAATATGAATAACATATAGTTCACACCTGACTTTGCTGCCTCGAATAAATACATGTTCTAGTTGTGATGTTTTTCCATCCTGAGGAAGATTTGACCATTATCAGCAATTAATGTGAAGCATTATAAATGTTAATGAAATATAATTGAATGCAGAAGACAGAGAATGCCTCTATGAAATCCAAAACTGAACAACTGCATTATCTTAGTACCACCACTTAAATATGCTCTCAGTATATGATATATCTTCACCAAAACATATAGGACAACAGGGAGACTGAAAGTACACGCAAGCAAAGTAAACACCAAAAATTAATCCCATATTTCAGGGGTCAAGTTGGTCAAATCTATGATGAAGTCTGCGCCAGTGACCCCAGGAAAGGATCTGCTGACAAGATCGTCTTTGGCAGTTCTCAGCCCCCTCCTTAATAAAAAACTTCAATAGCTAAAGCACCAGAAAATTGTCTAGCTGTAAATCCATAAAACCTACCACTGTAGAAAGTCCCCCAACCTTTGTTTGGAGTGATAAGAATGAGAATGAAACAGAAACAGGGATTGACATAGTTCATCCAGCTAAAATTATGTGAAAATGCTATTTTGGATATGCATGACATCTGCAGCAGCAATTGTGCAGGTACAGTCATTGGATATTCTAATGCGGAAGAGCAAATGAGCTACATCAAGAAAATTGATGCATCAGTTTTTTCTGTTGTATCTAAGTTACTGGCTTTCAAAATTCCCTGCCTTTCCATAGTCACATTGAACTGAAGCCAAAATTAACTTCATACAAAACTATTTATTAAACAACTACACTGTCTCTAGTCTCTAAGATAATAGTGATACTCTTTGATTCCCAGCTGCAAACTCCACAGCTATTTGTATGAGCAAAGAAGGAGGTGGGGAACTTAATACCAACTACTGCTAAAGATAAACTTAAGGTGGGGAACTTAATACCAATTACCAACTACTGCTAAAGATAAACTTATTTCTAGGCTCTAGGAATTCCATTAAATAAGGAAACGGCAAGATTTGGACTTCCCTCTCTTCCCCTATGAATCTGAGTAACCCAAACAGTTATGATTAAATTAAACAGGTTCACATCTCGGCTCTTCACATGTTGAATCGCAACTAATATAGTCTGAACTAGATCAAAGATCATCTCTAATCTAACCAGAATAACTGGTTGGATTTCAAACCCCACGATATAAGCCCAACAGCTCTCATATAGGACATTTCTCAGCTTCGTAAAGTTGATAGTGTCTCCTAGGGTTCTAGAAACTTCAGTATTATACACTATTTGGTTCAGCATTGATCGTGAACTAATAGTGTCTAAGCACGAATCAGAAATTCAAGCTCTATGAATGAAATTAAACTCAAAATAATAACTATAAACAGTTCAAGTGCAGAGAAAGTATAAAAATTACAGAAAAAGTGGTTAGTCATACCTTGGCAGTATAGGTAATGTTCTCGAGTTGACAGTTCCAGTTATCCTCGCACTCAATCATACTTCCTCTGTATAGTTCCCCACTCTTGAGCTCCACTGTGACCACGTGACCTGAGGCCTCGTGTAGAAGCTTCACCGGAATTCCCAAGCTTCTGCTCATGGCTTCCTTCTGCAATTTTCTGCGCAAAACCCTAATCAACCTCCGTCAACTCCTATTTGATTTAGGAGGGCTATGTTGAATTTAACGGGCACCAACCAGGCGGGTACCCAAAGCCAAAACCCGCTCCGAATTGTTAGATTAGAAATTAGTCAATAGACAAGATTCTTTCTCGCGCTATTTTTTTTTAAAATAAATCAAAACAAATTCCTAAGATTAGAATAAGACGGAAGAAATTATGGCAAAGTTATTTAGGCATCACCTAACTTAATATTGACTTCTTTTATTTTACACCGGCTTATGTTATATGTTATGTACGATTTTAATCAATTTTATTTAATATAAATTTATAATACAAGTTTAAATTATAATTTATAATACATTTGAATATAGATAAATCATTATTATATTTTTACATATTAAATGATTATATAATTAGTATAATTATATTCATGTTAAATATAAAATAATATTATATTTTTTAATTTAATAAAATTATTACATTAATAATTTAAATTAACTAAATTTATTATTTAAATTTTTTTATTTTTTTATAAATATATTCTTAATATACTAATACTTAAGTGAATTTATCTATAAATTATTTTATTTAGAAATTTAAATTAACTATTTTCTGTTAGAAGATTTAATTATTTGATAAACAAGAGTTAATGTATTATCATAATTAATATATTATTTTTAAAAAATATATTTTTTAGAAATATTTTTTAATAAAATTTTGGAAATGTTTTAAATTGAAATTATGCTAAATACTTAAAAACAATTTAAATTTTAAAAAAGAAAATTATAAAATATTAAATTTAGTATTTAATATTTAAAGATAATATGAAAGTTTAAATAATAGAAACATTTAAATAGATATTATCTACTAAATTATAATTAGATATTATTAATCATATTTTGATAAATATTTTATTTTCATATAAATATAATTGTTTATTTACATATAAATTATATAATACACACTATAATAATTTACATTGACATCTATTAACAAATTCTGATTGAAAATCAAGTATATATAAGATTATTAAACATTTTTTTAATAGATGATTTCTTTAATAATGAGAATATATCAACCTGGTTTATAATTTAAAAACTATAAGATATATTATTAAAAGTATTTAAATTTTAAATTATGTAACTCATTCAAATATTAAAATATTTTTAATTTTTATTTTTGGTATTAAAAAATTAATAGATAATTTAAATAAATAATTTATTATTAAAATTAATAAATATAAAAATTTTATTCACAATTTGAGTTAGAACAAAAAATAAAAAATAAATAAATTAAAAATCCACTATCTCTTATAAGTAGAAGACACTTGCTAGTAGTGCATTTGGACGAGTGTGAGTGATACAATTTTTATAATAATAGAAAGATTTTTAACTTTTATTATTAATATTAAAAAAAATAATAGATAATTCAAATAAATAATTTATTATTAAAATAGAGAATACAAAAATTTTATCCGTGATTTGAATTATAATAAAAAAGAAAAGAATTAAAAAAATTAAAAATTCTTCTCTCTTATTCTTTTTTAGCAAATGGAAGACGTTTGCTATGCAATGCATTTGGACGAAGGTGAGTATTTCATAATAATAGGAAGATTAGGTTCTCGTGGGTTTGTGTTTAGTTTTATTTGATAATAATTTATAATATATTTAAATTTAAATAAATTATTATTATATTTTTATTTATGAGATAAATATATAGTTGATATAATTATATTTATATTAATTGTGAGAAAAAAATTATATTTCTTTTAATTTGATAATATTATTATGTTAATATTTTAAATTAGCCAAATTCATCATTGAAATTTTTTTATTTTTCAAAAATATTCCTTAATATATTAATACTAAGGTGAAATTTTAATTATTTAATTAATAAGAGTTCATGTATGCACTCAAATTATTTTTACTTATATTATATGTAGATGTTATAAATAATATATTATCTATAAAAGAATATACATTACAAAAATATTGTTTATAAAATTTCTGAAATATTTTAAATTGAAATTGTGATAAGCATTCAAAAACAATAAAAATTTCAAAAAGGAAAATTATTAAATATTAAATTTAGTATTTGATATAATTTAAAAATAATGATGAAATTTAAAGAATGAAAATTTTTAAATAGATACTATCTACAAAATCAAAGTTAAATATTACTAAGTATTTTTTATATAAATATAAATATTTAATTATAAATGAATCATTTAATAGGAATAAAAAAAAATATTTTGAATTAAAAGTTTAAAAAAATTTAGAAGTTCTATTGATCATTTAAATATAAATAGGAAAAAAATAAAATAAAAATTTAAAATTTTTCTCACCTATCATTTGTTGTAAGTGACAGATACTTGCTACATAATAAAATTTGATTTAAAGTGAATGTCATGATTATTGTAATATTAGAAAAATTTATATATTTTATTTTCACGAAAAAATTGTTTTCAAAATTTTTACTTCAAAATTTATATTTTTCCATAAATTCTATAAATTTCATTATTGTTCCTTTATAAAAAAAAATTGTATCTTGTCAATTTTATTAATGATGTTATAATACTTTTATACTTTTAAATATCTTTTCCAGCAGACATAATTTTATTTTGGAGTGAATACAACAATTACTCTTGCTTTATTGAAATATTAACTATTATGTTTCTCAAATTTTATAATTAAAATTGGTAGTCTTTTATTTTTGTTTTTATTATAATTATACATTGATTCTATTGACGATGGAATTCAGTTAGACTTAAATTCGGCCAATAAAAGGGGTTCTTTGGGGACCTAAGTCGTTTTCCAATCGTCAAGGCGATCGAAAGGTGCTGAATGGCAGGAGGAAGGGGGAGAAGAAAGAAATACACAGGAGTTTAACGTGGTTTAGCCAAATTTGGCGACACCAGATCCTATGTCCACGGAGATATTTTATTATAAGGAGTTTCTACAGAGTTTTGACTATGGCTTCTGGCAGAGTTTTTGCTAATGCTAAGTTACCTCCTTTCTCTTCTCTCTCCCTTCTCTTTTACAATGGCTCTAACCCCTCATTTATAGAAGCATGGAGAGGTACAAATAGAACTAAATAAACTATACATCTGTTACATCAAATATTAAATATACAAGACTACCAAGGGTACTATAAATTAGCTTCTGCAGGTTGTTTTCTGTGTGTAGGGCCCGATGGTTGTATTTTATAAAATGACGGTGCAGGCTATCCACTGGCCTTAGGCTCGACCTTAGCGAGCTTCTGGCTAGGTGAAGTTGCGTCCTAGCGAATTGGAGCTCGTGCACTGAGGCTGCTGTTAGCTCATGACCCTGAGCTAGTTCAGCCAGCAAACTTGGGTCTTCAGCGAGCTGGAGTCTCTTTCAAATGACCTCGCAATCTGGTAAACTTGTCCCTTTATCAGACTTGGCTCCTTCTGGGCTTTTGCTAACCCATTTCGCGGTGCTAAATTCTATTGATAACACTAGCCCCCTAACTTTTAGTTCGCTCTATGGATTGGGAGTTAGACTTCTACTGACAAAAAGCTCGTGCTACTGTGATACACTGTAACTCTGGCCTTTATCTAGCATACTTGCTTCCCTTTGTGGGTGTGACTTCAGCGAACTAGGGCCTTGCAAGACTCAGAAGGCCACATGGATAAGTTTTTACTGTCGGACCCTTATTTGGCCCATTCCATATCCAAAACTGGAAGATCTTTTTAATCTTAATCATGAACGTCAGTGCAGTCAAAGTCTTTTGGGGTCAGCCTACTGTTTCATTTTTCCAGACAAAATGTGTCTTGTGGTTATTAGTGCGCTGGCTTCATTTTCTTTCAAGCCATTAAATGAGAGTGATTGGGGGTTTCCTTCTGGATCCTTCGGCTAGATTAGGCTGAGTCTATCTAGAGCATGGGGAGTCCTTTTCTTCCTTCAGAGAGTGACTGGATAGAAGTTTCAGATAAATCTTCTGATTTCCTGATATCCTATCTTCCAAGTGAGGCATGTATGGTCTACTACATAAGAAGCTTCAAAGTTAATACTTCTCTGATAATGTGGAGGGATCTCATACGGATCTCAAATTATATCCTCATGGTTATGAGGTTTTCCTTTTCAGCTGCTCTGGCAAGCCTCTCTGGACCTCTTGGTTTCAAGAGTCAAGTTGAGGAAGAGCTTACTGCTGAGGGAGAGGAGCTAGAAGAAGGAAGTTGGGGACTTAAGCAAGTTGGAGGGCTTCCAGTTTGCAAGGGTTCATCCCTCGGTGTCTAGCCCTCTGATTGGTGGAAGCTTTTCCTTTGTGCGTCAATCCTTCTTCTAGAAGAACTGACTATAGTTTTCTGTGACTTGTATTTTGATTCTTTCTTATGTAAATATACCTCACTGAGGCTTTTTGATGAATAAAATTTTCTTCTTTTTTCTTCAAGTACTTGACTATTTGTCATGCAATTCTCAAACGATAAATGTTAATTCTACATATAAGAATAATTGAATAGCCAATTGACAATGCTTTTTAATCAAAAGATAAATTTGGTCTAAATATAAGTAAGCAATATATGAGTAGGCCACATGGCACTAAAGCGTATGGTCGCATAAGAGCTGCAAAGTTTTGATCACATAGGAGCTGTGAGATTTTGTTGGCATGAGAGCTATGAAATTTCGATCGCATAGGAGCCACAAAATTTAGGTCACATGCATACGGTGGCTAAGAAAGTTGCTCGTATGCATGGTGAGATCGCAACATACGATGGTTAAGAAAGTTGCTCATACGTGCAGCAAGGTCACTGCACACGCATGGTGGCTAAGAAAGTGGCTCATATGCACGAGATTTAAATCACACACATGTGGTGGCTAAGAAAGTGGCTCACATGTATGATAAGATCGCAAAGCATGGTGGCTAAAAAAGTTGCTCATACATGTAGTAAGGTCGTTGCACGCGTACGGTAGCTAAGAAAGTGGCTCGTATATGCAAGCTTTAAATCACAGACATGCGGTGGCTAAGAAAGTGGCTCATATGTATGATAAGATCACAACGCATGTGTCACGACCCAATTCCCAGGTCCGTGACCGGCGTAGAAGATCGCCCATAGGAGACCTCCTACAAGCCTAATTGTACATTTTG
>JANHAO010029463.1:0-10369 GCA_026873985.1 Saraca asoca
GTGTGTGTGTGTGTGTGTGTGTGTGTGTGTGTGTATTAGAAGCTATTTGGTAATTCAAGAATCTTTTTTCAATGAATTATTAATAAAAAATTATTTTCTCGATAATTGACTGAGTTTTTCATTTTCTCACATAATTGACTGAATTAAGAAAAAAAGGGGGAGAAAATTCATTTTAAGTTAAAAATTAAAATATCTTGATATCTAAGACCTATAAAATGAGAAAATAAGTGATCAGAGTCAGGATTCCTATGAGTACCCTAATAATCAAGTCAGTGATCTCGTGGGAGAAATGAGAAAGCATAAAGTATAGAATGAAAGTGAATACAGTCTTTACAAGGTGCATACCTTTGTTGTTTATATAAAGAGAGGTGGTGTCTAGACTGATGTAGCAATAGGTAGCTTGATGACTAATCATAATTGTAGATAGTTGGACTTGTATAAGCAATCGAGCCTATGTTAAACAATTTGTTTGTACTGAGTAAGTGCATAATTGAATATTTTAGGGTTAGGTCAACTGTCTATGAATTGGTCGACTACATTGAACTTCACTTGTTTTGGAACTGGTTGGATTAGGTTAGTCTGTTGTAGGTTGGTTCACTTTTATTAACTAGTTAATTATTTTGGATTATGTCAAAAATAAATTATTAGTTGACCTTTTCAAAATCAATAATAAAAAAAACATTTTTCCACCATTATTTAAGGTAAGAGACACCAAAATAAGTTGACAATTTTTTAATAAAAATGCTCAATGCACACCTATATTTAGCATAATACTCTCACTCAGTATAATGTTCTTGTTAAATTTTAGTTTAAAAAATATTTTTATTAGATGTGTATTTGTAGGAAAACATGTATATATAGTGTATCTCCTTTTAAAAGTCAAATATATAAAGAAATTGTTAATTTGTTATGAAATTGTTGCACTTGTTCTTTGTACGGGAAAAAGGATCATAGAAATAACTAGTAAATTCTGATAAAAATATGCAAAATCTTTGAGAACATATTAAATGACTTATGTTAAACGAGGGATGGAACATGAACGCTATTTATGATCAATGGAAGAAATGGATTTATTGGACAAGAGTATGAAGAGGATTAAGAATGATGAAGGGTTTTGTTACAGAATCTTTGAAATCGATTTCATATAATGATGAGATTTTTGAATCAAGAGAAAAATGGAGGCAAATGAACGGGCTAAGAATTGAACTTATAAAAATACTCTATTGGGTATAAAAAATGATTTGGATAATAACAAAGAAGATATTATAGATGAAGAGGAATTTGGTAATATTTGGTCTGATGAGAATGTTGATGAATAGAATTTTGAATTGGAGAATATAAATTATGATCATAAGAACAATCAAAATGCAAAGGGATGAAGGAAAAGTATTCTGGTTGTGGAAGGAGCTGTAAAAAGGGAAACTAAACTACAAAAGGCATGGAAGAAGACCCTAATAGTGAAATTACTAGGGAGAAGAATAGGATTTACAACTCTAGAACAAAATTTATATCAATTATGGTCCCTAACAAGTATTCTGAAAATTATTGATTTGGGTAAGAATTTTTATCTTATAAAATTCTTTAATCCTAAAGATGCAGAATTTGTGTTAACCAAAGGACCTTGGTGATCTTTGATCATTATTCGATTGTATGTAAATGGACTCCTGACTTTAATCCTAGTTCAGCTAATATCAATTCAGTTGTTATATGGGTTCGTATTTCAGAACTACCTATTCATTATTATCATCACAATGTTTTTTGAACTCTTGGTAATAGGATTGACAAAATGGTAAAGGTAGACCTTATTACTTTTCACCAAAGCTAAGGAAAATATTCAAGATTATGCATAGAAGTCAACCTTAATAAACCTTTGTTGCCTCATTTTTGCATAAATGGATTCATTTATAACATAATGTATAAGGGCATAAATCTAATATGTTTCAGATATGGATGTTATGGCCACTATATAGAAGGTTGTCTCTTTATGCAAAAGGAAAGTGTGGAGGATAACTAGAATGCTTCTAATTTTATACAAATTGGTAAGTCAGTGGGGTGAGGTAATAGAGATTTTGTAAACTTAGGCCCTTGGATGATAGCACATAAATCAAGAAGGATAAGAGGAAAACATCTAACTAATGGAACAATCGAAGATGAAAAGAAAATAGCTCACTATAATGTATTAATGGGAAAAATAATTTAGGATCATGCTTTGAATTTCTTGCTATCTTGAAGGAAAATTAGGGTGACACTGGAAAAGAGGTTATTATTTTGGGTAACAAAAAGAATCAGCCCTTGAGTAAAATTGGAAGTACCATTCACATGAGAAATCATTGAATAACTACTAAGGAGAAAAAAGGAGAAACCAATGAGACTATTAATTTGGCCCCGCACAAGGAAAAGAACAATGTTACTTATACAAAGACTTTATTCGGAGGTACCCAAGCTTAAAAACTTAAGGAAAAAATCATTGAAACTCATGCCCTTTCTTTGAATAAGGATGTTTTAACAACCTAAAATCAAAGAGTTTCTGTGGTGCCTTATAAAGAACCTGGTTGTTAGACCAATCACTAGATCAAATGATAACAGGTGATACAAATATTCTTATGGTTGATAAGCCACCAAATCTTCCTGATATTCTTACTTAGAACATTAAAGTCAATTGGGAAGGTTACGAATCTATTGCGGAAGACATTCTAGATGCATACAGATTTGTACCAAATGTTGGAGAATACATGATTATGTCTTAAATGCTTGTAAAGGCTTTTATCTTTTCTACCATGCTATAATCTTTATGATAATTAAAAATATGTTGGTTTAGAATTGTCATGGTACGGGTGATAAAACTTTTCTTGTTCATGCAAGACAATTATTTTCTTCTTGTCATTCGAATATTATTGTCCTAGTGGAAACAAAAGTTTTAGAAGATAGGGCATGAGGTATATAGGTTGCTTGGAAAAATGACTTTATTAAAATTATGCTTATTGAAAAAAAAAACTTAGTTCTTGTATTTAGATATGGATTTGGATCATTTCTCTTAGCTATTTATAATAGCATATGTTAGTTTAGTTACTAATCTAAAGATGGAAGCTTATAATCATTTTCATTGTCTTGTGGAATCTATTAATAAACCCTGGTTGATTGTTGAGGATTTTGGTGATCTTAAGGATGATAGTGAAAAGATAGAGGGTGCACCTTCTAATAGGTCAAGATGTTAGCAGTTTAATAAGCTTATAGATGACTGTAGTTGGGTTAATTTGGGGTGTCAAAGTTCTAAATTTACATGGAAGGTTTTGAAATTTCAAGGCTTCGCTTAAAATCTTTGAGCACTTAGACCATGCTTTTAGTAACATTAACTAGAGAATCTTGTATGAGGATGTAGTAGTTAAAAATCTTCCAAGAATCTATTTAGATCATCATCCTATTTTAATTGATTTGGTAGGTTTTCATGGTAGCAAAAAGAATCGCCTTTTCATTTTGAAGCTGCATGGCTCATACGTATAGGCTATAATGATTTCCTTAAAAGTGCATGGGAGCAAGATAGGGGCATTAAAATGGCTATTGAAAATTTCATTTCCACAATTAAAGAATGAAGTATTAATGTCTTTGACCATATAAAAAAAGAAGAAGATTATACTTACAAGAATCAAATGGGCATAAAGAGCTATGGAGAGAAGATGGAACCCTTTTCTTGATAATTTAGAGAAGGGTTTACAAAATGATCTCAGTCAGGTTTTGCTCCAAGAAGAAATTCTTTGGCACCAAAAGTTCAGACACATATGGATTGAAAATGGTGACTGAAATACTAAATTTTACCTTGTAAAAACTGTGGTTCAAAGTCGAAGAAATCATGTAACTATACTAAAGGATGGAGAAGGAAATTGGGTGGGAAACTAGGAAACCATTCATAAAATGGTGGGGGAATTTTTTGAAGATCTCTTCTCTAATGATTGGCCCAATGCCCTAAATGAAATGGTGGGAATTTCATGTCCTCAAATTCAAGATAATGACGTGGTAAAACTTAATTTGCCTATGTATAATATTAAATTTTAGAGAGCAATTTTTGATATAGGTGCCACTAAAGCTCTAGGCCCTAATGGGCTCCTAGCTAGTTTTTATCAATTTAATTATGATTATCTGGGCCCATCCCTATGCAAGGTTGTTAAAGATGTGTTTGAAGGTAAAAGGAATGTTGAAGATATTAATTTGACATTGCTTTCCCTTATTTTGAAAATGGATGGCCAAAATTTGTTGCTCAGTTTAACCTATTTCCCTATGCAATGTGGCATATAAGAGTGTCCCAAAAGTTTTGGCTAACAAAATCAAGCCAATTCTCTCTTCTCTTATTTCTTTTTTTCAAACAAGTTTTGTCCCTAGTAGGTGTATCAATTATAGTGTTTTTATTAAAAATGAATTATTACACTTAAGGAAGAAAGCTAAAGGTAGAAGAGGCTATATGGTTATTAAAGTCAACCTAGAAAATGTTTATGATCATCTTGAATGGAGCTATATTGAAACTATTTTATAGAAAATTTCCCTTCATTTAAATTTAATCTGAATTATTATGGAATGCATCTCCATAACCTTAATGAAAGTGCTATAGAATGGAAGTCAAAGTGATGTGTTTTACCTTTCTAGAGGTATCCATCAAGGTAATCCAATTTTTTCTTAAAATTTTGTTTTATGTTTACTCTCTCATATTATCACTGAAAATGTTGAATCTGATCTTTGGAAAGCTACGAGAGTGGGTCGTGACGGGCCTCCAATTTCACATCTTCTCTTTGTTGATGATATATTATTGTTTGTTGAAGCATCTTTAGATCAAATTAATTGTATCAAATAGTCTCTAGATTTGTTTTGCGCTATCTTGGTGAGAAATCCAATGCTACTAAAACTCACATATTCTTTAGTAAAAATGTTGAAGAGAATGCTCTTGAAAAAATTCTAGAAAAATATGATTATTCTATAACTTACAACATTGGTACGTATCTAGGTGTTAATTTAAGAAGTGGTGGGTATGGTAGACACAACTTTGATTATATCATGTTTAATGTTTCAAATAAATTGGAAGGTTGGAAAAGAAACTTCCTCTCTGTGGCTGGACACGTCACTTTAATTTCTTTTTTTATTTCGACTTTCCTTGTGTAAGTGATGTAAGTGAAAAAAAATTCAAAGAATACTTATTTAAGATTAGAGAAAATGCAACAAGCATTTTTTTAGGCTCATAATGTGGATGTCTAAAAAAATCATATAATTTCCTAGGAAATGATACGTTAACTAAAAAATCATGGTGGCTTGGGATTAAGGAGATTATCTTCCATGAAAGATGCTTGCCTTCTTAAATGTGGGTATAATTATGTATGAGGGATGAAAGTGTTTGGAATAATATTATTAAAGCTAAATATGGAAGAAATTGTGATATAAGGAGAGAGAACATCTGTAAGGCTTTGGAGTCGACCTTTTGGAAATCCCTTTCTTGAATTTGTACTCATTGCCTCCATAATCATCAATGGTATATAGGTAATGATGAATTATTAATTTTATGAGGGATATTTGGCTTGATCTTAATAATCCTTTCTCTCCCTATGTTTCATGTAACCTACAACTTTAGTTACAAGAGGTAAAAGTTTCACATGTTACTACCAATAATGGGAATTGGAATTGGAATCTACTATTTGATATTATTAATCCACATTTTTGTGCAATAAATAAATCTATTAATGGAAAAGGGAGAGGATTCTTTTGTTTGGAACCATAATGTTAGTTAGTTTAATGTAAAAAGTGCTTATTGCTCACTTGAATGTTCAAACTGGAATATTATCCACCAGGAATTGAAGTTAATTTGGCATTAGAAGGGTCCAGAGTGAATTCGTGTGTTCTTATGGAGAGCTTCTTATGGTCGTCTCACTACAAAAGAATTGCGCAATTTCTGATAGAATTTTTCATCGAAAAATCCTTGTACATTAAAATCCATAAAAAAACATGTATAAATTTTAAAAAAATTGCTCGCTATTTGTAATAGATTTTAGCGCATGATGGATTTTTGATCGAAAAATCCGTTGAAAATTTCAAAAAACTTTAAACTATCAGGCACATGATCTGTTGTTCATTTTCATTTTCTTTTGCTTCATGTGCCACATCAGAGCTCTTTCTTGTTTTCCTAGCTTGATTCTTGAGCTTTTATAATATTTTTCATAAATGTAAACTAATTAAATTGTTCTAACTGCTTTGTTTTACATTTGTACCTATTATTTTTGTTTAATTATTTCATGTTTCATGAGTTAATTGGTTTATCCTATTTTGCTATTTGTAGTTTTGGATTTCAGTTTTTATGCCAATTTTTTTATCACTTTTCTTACTTGGATATTGAGGCTAGTACATATTTTTTTATTATTAGTTAATTAATTATTCACAATTTTTCATGTTATTAGAATAAATTTTTAATTATTAATTATATTTTCTTGTATGTTTGAGTTAGGATTGACTAATTATAATTAGTAAATCATATTTAGGAATTATATACATTTTAAATTATATTCTATAAGATTAAGCAGTTAGATGACATACTTAATAGTGTTGAAATTACTTTAGGAATTACATATATTTTTAGTTAGAGCATATTTTTATTTTAGAAATTATAAATATTTTGATTTTATTAAATTTTGAAATTAGTAGTTATTTTGTAAATATTAATTCCCTAAAATAGATTTAGTTATTGTTTGTTATTTACTAAGTATAAGAAAATATAATAATGAGACTACTTATGGAATATGGAAATTTCATAAATATTTTCTCTTACATATTTTTATAAATATATAGTGATTTTCTCTTATTTTAATTAACTTTAATAAATAAAATATGGAAATTTTGGAACGCCTTAGGTGGATATATGATAAACTTCTTCCAGGACATAGTTAATATAAGACGAATGTTCTTAATGAGGTGGAAGAATTTATTGATTTTGTAAAAACTCAACTAATTTATTTATATGATAGTCAGATAAAGTATCTATGCTCTAAACATAAATGTAAAAAAAATTTACTTCTTGATAAAGTTAAGATTGTTTTGCATAGATTTGGATTTAAATATGATTACTAGTGGTGGATTGGAGGAGAAACCTACAAAAAAGGGAGTGTTTTCTTGTGGTATGACATAAGATTTGCATAATGCAAGTAATATATATGAGAACATAGTGCTGGATGTTGGTTGGTTAGACGTTGCAACTCACTTTAAACGTAATTTAGAAGAGTCTGCAAATAGGGATGCTTAGAACTTTTGTGAGATGTTAGAATTTATACATCAGCCATTATGGATAGGTTGTTTTAACCATTCAGAGTTATCATTAGTATTAAGGACGTTAAGCATAAAATCTAACTTTAACTTACCACATAATTCCTTTTATTAGATTATACAACTTATGATTGAGACACACCCATCTGATAATGTCGTTCCTCCTAACTTTTATGAAACTAGGAAGTTAATGAAGAAGTTAGAATTAAGGCATCAGAAAATAGACTATTATATGAAAAGATGCATGTTATTCTATAAGGTTGCTAGATTTGATAAAGAATATAGAACTTGTGGTTCATCTTGGTATAAGGAATGAAGAACAAACTAGAATAGCAAAGAAGTTTCATAAAAGAGAATGTATTATCTGCCCTTAATCCCCAAGTTGCAAAGGTTGTATGCTTCGATGAAGTATAAGATGGCATCATGAGAATCACAAGAGATAGACATTTTATGTCATCCTTCAGATGGAGAAATTTGGATTCAATTTGACCAAAAATACCTAGAGTTTGTAGTTGATCCTCAAAATATAAGACTTGGGTTATGTTTTGATGGATTCACTCTATTCTATCATAACGCTACATTATATTCGTGTTAGCTACTAATAGTCATTTATTATAATTTGCCTCCAAATATATGTATGTTAACTCTATATATGTTCCTAACCTTGATCATCCTAGGTCCAGGAAATCCAAAGAGTAAAATTGATGTGTTCATATAGCCATTAATACATGAGTTACTCACTTTGTGGAGTGATGGTGTTCTAACGTATGACATTTCAATGAAGCAAAACTTTCAAATGAATGCCGCATTGATATGGACCATTAATGACTTTCTTGCATATGTGATATTATCTAGTTGGCAAACTGTTAGAAAATTAGCTTACTTGACATGTATAGAATCCATAAAAGCATTCAACTTAAAGCATGGGAGAAAATAGTCATCGTTTGATTGTCAAAGATAGTTTCTACCATATGATCATCCTTACAAGGGAAACAAGAATAACTTCATCAAAACTAGTGTGGAGAAATCTAAACCACCTCCAAGATTAACCAGTGAACAAGTTTTTGATCGAGTTTGTTCCACTATAATAGTAATAGAAATTTGGCCAATCAGGATGCCAGGATATGGGGGGATCACAATTTTACTAAGAAAAGCGTATCCTAGGATTTTCCACAACTTACTCCAATACAATTTTGATATCATGCACATAGAGAAGAACATTTTTGATAATGTGTTTTATATAGTGATGGATGTTAAAGGGAAAATCGAAGAAAATATTAAGATGAGGTTGGATTTGCCAAAATATTGCACAAGAAGGGAATTAGAGCTTAAAAAGGCTACAAATGGAAAAAAATGTATAAACCTAAAACTTCCTACACCTTGAGCTTGGATAAGAGAAATGCAGTTTGTGAGTAGGTCCAGGTGTTAAGGATGCTTGATGATTATGCCTCCAAATTAGATAAATGTGTCAATGTAGGTGATGGTAAGATATTTGGTATGAAAAGCCATAATTATCTATTTTTATGAAAATATTGCTTCCTATTGCCTTTTTTGGACTCCCAAATCCTATATGAAAGGCCTTGATTAAGTTAAGTTAATTCTTTAGGGAATAATGCTCAATGGTCTTGCGATAAGAGAAATTGCTCTGAATGGAACAAAATATTCCTCTAATGATATACAAGCCTGAATAGATCTTTCCACAAGATTTTTTTTAATGCAACGAAGCATTTGCCCATTCATTTGCCATTCAAAGCAAGGGTACATGGCCTTATGCAATATCGTTGGATGTATCCATTTAAGAGATTTCTTAACAAGTTAAAGAAAAAAGTTAGTAACACAGCTAGATCCAAAGGAAGTATATGTGAAGCTTATTTGACTAAGGAGATAACTTAGTTTTGTCAATACTATTTCGACCTTGATGTGTAATGCCAAAATACAAGAGTTGGTAGAAATGATGACTGGGGCAGTGATGCAACCTTGGAGCTTATTCTTTCCATCTTCAATCTTTCATAATGCTTTGCAGGGTTTTGCCAAAAGTGATATTTGGATGATGAAGAATTGAGATCAACCACAATATATGTGCTTTTAAACTGTGAAAAAGTGAAGCTATTTAAAGAGTAAGTATTTGTGTAGCTATATTAATAAATTATTACATATCTTTAACTTTGATTTCATCAATTTTAGAATATTAATTTCCTAAATTGTTATTCCTTATACTTTTGTTCTTTGGTTGAAGACTATGTATCTAAATATGCAAGATGAAGACATCGAAGTAATAATTAATGTTTGGTTTGCTTCCTAGTTTTGCTCTTTTGTATTTATAAATAATAATTACTTTTCCTATGTGACATTGTTTACATATGAATGATAAAATTTTGACATGAAATTGTGTTATTCTTAAGTTCCTCAAATGGTGTGGTTAATCAATATCCATTAAATTTGGCTTGGGGTCCTTTGAGGGCAATTAAAACATTTTCAATGTATTTTTTTAATAGGTATAAGTTCCACACACACCAATGGAGTCAAGGGAAAAAAATTAATAGTGGAGTATGTGTGAAGGGGATAGGGAATGTCACAACAAGGGAGAATGACTTCTATAGCATTCTTCAAGAGATTATATGACTTGAGGATCCAGAATTATTGATAAAAAAGTGGTACTTTTCACTATAAGTGGTTTGATCCCATTTTAGGTTATGGTATGAGAGTGCAATCCCAATATGACATAGTTGAAATAAAACATACAAGATGATATACCTAGTATGATCCCTTTATTATTGCACAATAAGCAACATAAGTGTATTATGCACCATATGCACAAACAAAAAGAGATAAGCAAGGTTGGTGACTTAAGGATCCAAAATTGTTGATAAAGAAGTGGTACTTTTCTACTATAAATGGTTTGATCCCATTTTAGGTTGTGGTATAAGAGTGCAATCCCAATATGACATAGTTGAAATAAAACATATAAGATGATATACTAAGTATGATTCCTTCAGTATTGCACAACAAGTAACATAAGTGTATTATGCACCATATGCACAAACAAAAAGAGATAAGCAAGGTTGGTGGGTTGTTATAAAGA
>JANHAO010029464.1:0-10366 GCA_026873985.1 Saraca asoca
TAAAAATATATGTTTACATAATATTTTGTTGAGTTAAATTGATTATTACAATTTGGGTTTATGTAGAACTCAGATGGAAGAGAAACGGTGTGCAGTGGGTGCTTGCTTTCTTGTTACTTAGGCTCCTCTGAGAAGAACATAGAATCCGTTAATTTATGATGTAAAGTGTCTCCACCAAATTTTTGTAAAAGATAATTAGTATAAAGTACATTTCTATAAGTCTTGAATTTGTAGATATTGTGAGCAAATTAGCATCGGATTGTTGTCATGTATATTGAGAAATTCTACCTTATTTATAATATAAATAAATTTCTTTATTTCATGAGAAGAGGTGCAAAAATATATTTCAAATTTGATTTTATTTTGTGCCAAATATTGGAGTTTATATAAAAAAATAATAAAATTAAAAAAATTAAAATTCTAACGAAAATTCAAACAAAAAATTTCCATTGAAATTACCGTTAGAATTGCTCGTTGGAGAAAATTTATAAATTGATATTCCAACGGATATTTTTCGTTAGAATTTCTGTTGGAATTGTTTTCTGTTATTGGAATTGGAATTGGCATTCCAACGAGCATTTTTTGAACAGACCAAAATCCGTTGGAATGCCAAATTCCAACGGATTTTTGTGAAATTCCAACGGATTTTGTCTGTTGGAATTTCCTGAAATTCTTGTAGTGTGCCCCCTTTATCCCCTTTAGCACCAATTGGATAAAAGGGACTTCCAATTTTCTCATGTTAATTGTGAATTAATGGCTATATGTGCAAATTATTATTAGCTTGTTCTTAAGGTGGAGTTGTCTCGTTGCTATGCAAATCATGATTTGGAGTGTCCATCTGCTTCGCTACTGGTCATTGGATTAACTTGTGGCTCCTTTTAAATAACATTCCAAATTTACAAAGATCACTTCTGCATTCTCTGTTTCTTCTTCAGTGGCTTGCATTATGAGATTCCAGTGATTTCTTTGTAGCTCTGATAATTTTCTAGCCTTCCTACCCAGGTATGAAGTTATACTCTATTTTCTCTTTACTTTTTAAGAAAGTGTGTGCATTTTTCTCTTCATTTCACCATTTTTCCTTGATTACATTTCTGGGTTTTAGGATTTCTTTCCCAGTCTTTCTATCTTTGGAATTGGAATAGTTCTATGTTACTCTTCCTTTTTCTTCTTTCACTTTGTATCCCTTCATCTTCATCACTCTTCCTTTTTATTATCACTTGAGCAAACAAATTCTCTTTGACATGCTTGTCGTTAAGCTTGACACCTTGTTTTTGTTGTTTTGAAGGTAGGGTTTTAATTTCCCTTGTTTTATGTCTAAATGGTTGAGCAACCCTATCGATTTATCATCTGACTTTGATTTGCTAACTCTGGTGACTATTCATTTGAGAATCGCATTTTGCTTTACTTATCTCTTCTGAATAATTATGGCTCAATGATCTTGTGATGAATGTGGAGTTGAAAGGGCTTTTCTCATTGATGTTGTCCTGGAAGACTTGAAGTGGATTCATCCGGATGTCAAAATGATCCCTCATTCTGTCGAGTAATAAGTCCCAGACATTATAGAATAATTGGAGAGAATTCAAGTAACGGATAAATCTTTTGATGGGATTACTTTTCACCTTGCAAAGGTCAATGAACGTTCCTACAGTTATGATACTTCATCCTTTATTATGTTCTATGGGGACATTGCTGATGCCTTTCAAAAAGACGATTTCAAAGCTCAATGTTTGCCCTTCCCAACTCGCCTGGAATGCTTAGACGTTCCTCATATACTTTAAGGTGACCCCTCACCTACAAATTTTTCTCTTTTTCTTCACCTATTCCTATTAAAAGCTTAGGGGTTGGATCCACTTCACTTAGCGACTGGATCAAATAATCTTTAAGAACATGCTGACTTTCATTTCATCGTGGAAGAATTCGTTCTTCAAAGTGTGCATGGTGGAAAGGTTTTATAATTTTTTTCTTCATGAAAGGAAATGCCTTTACCCTGTGAAGTGGACAATACCATCCTCATTAAACAAAAAATCACCCTTTCAAGGACTACTCGTCTGACAAAGAAGATCTCATACTTTGCCTCTTAGCATTGCGTCCTTTTAGTTCATAATCCATTCTTCATACATCTTCTTTTGCTTGTGCTATCGCTTTTGATCTATTTCTTTCTACTGACTTTATGTTTACCTTATTGCAGACTAGTAGCTTCACAAAGATGTTTTAGACATCAATTGATCGAGGATGAATCCACAAAAACTCGGAGAGATCCTTGCCCGAGCCCTAGCCCTAGCCCAAATGAAGCCAATTATGGCTCTAGTCGCATTGATCAAAGCTAGCCCTGATGTTGGCTCAAAAGTTAAAAGTGGGTGTACCTCCCTATATCATGCTAAAAGCTCTACAATTTGAAGCAAGACTTTGTCATCTTACAAATAGCCTTGCAATTTGAGCAACTCCTCCAAGGGCAAAGCTTCTAGCTCTACCTTCGACGTGTCTACCCCATCTATCAAGAAAGTCAAGTGGGGTCTTGGTCCGAGTTATGCCCAATCGAACCTTTAAAGGCAATAAAATTCTCTTAGGATGCCATAGACAGCCTATGGTACATAAATTGGATTACGTTACCTTTTTTCAGAGCTAACTATTACCCTCGGCTAATATGGTGCACAACGAGGCTTTCATACTAATTATAGGGCACTTTGGCTTATCAAATCCTTTATAACGCAAATCATCTACGTAGCTTTAGTGCTATTGATGATTTCCCACCTTGCTCACATTGAAAAGGAGCATTTAGAGCCTAAATTAAAGGCTTTGGAATCTTTAAAGAAAGAACTAGAAGACAAAGCTGTGGAGCTCACTCAACATGACAAGAGTATCTAGGATTTAATCACCTATATTTCTAAGTTGGTAAAAGAGAAGGAGGTGGTGGTTTCTAAAAGGAATCAATGTACTGAGCTGCTTCTTCAGTGAAACCAAGAATTGCCAATCGAGTGGAAAGGTGGCAACAAAGGCATATAGGCCTTTAAGGTTAAGGAAAAGGAGCTTCAAGTAGACATCATTAAGGTTAAAAACATTTCCTACCTGATGTACTAGTCCGATTTTGACGAGGCTATGAAGCAAATCAAACATTTCAATGTTGACCTTTTGCTTGACCTATCCAAGATAGAAAGGGACAAATCTTTAGAGGCAACTTTGAAGAAACATAGCCTGGCTTGAATAGCTATTTTTCTCTTTTTTTTGTACGAACTTTTACTGTAATGAAGTGCTTTTATTCAATCAACATATTTCCTTTTGCTTTTCGTTATTTAAGATTTTCAATGGGTCACCTATTTTATCTTTCTTTTTATAGTTCTAGACGTATAATGAGTCATTTGTTCATATATTTACATTTAATTGATCATTTTGACCTCTAACAATTTGCCCATTTTCCTTGCTCAGAAATTGCTCAAATTTGAATATTGTGTTTTGCCTTGGTTTTTTACTCTGAGAGAGCTATTTAGGTTCAGATAGTACCGAGGGGATTACTCAGGTTTAGTTAGTATCAGTGGCTATTCGAATTTAAATAGTACTAAGGGGACTACTCAAGTTTAGATAGTATCAAAGGGACTGCTTGGGTTTAGATAGTACCAAGGGGGTTGCTTGAATGTAGATAGTATGGAAGGGACTATTCAAGTTAGATAGTACTGAGGAGATTGCTCAGGTTTAGTTAGTACCAAAAGGACTACTTGAGTTGAGATAGTATCAAGTGGATGTCAAATGATCTTCATTTTTATTTCACATTTCTTTTAGTTACGTGATATGCCAATTGACTAACTTTAGATTTGTACATGGTACACCTTGAGGTGTGTTGCATTCCAAGTATGCTGAAGGGGCTTCCTTTTGACAATTTTAAGATGATACACATTGTTTGATAGATTGTTTCTTACCTTGTAAGAGTCTTCCCTAGACTTTGCTAAGTGCTTTCATGGCCTACCAGCTTCATGGAGTTGTGCCTTTTGCGAATTTCTTTTTCTTGGCCCTTTTAATAGTGACTTTGGTTATCTTGCCTTTATATCGCTTATTGTGGAGATGAGCAATTTCCCTTACTTTTAGTAGTATATCTAGCCTATCTCTTCTTCTTTCCTTGTTCTTTCTTGTTCATAATGTTCCATTTGATTGGAATACTATCCTAATTCGACCGCAGGCATGATTTAACTCCTTGAGACAAACATAAATAGGGTTTCCTCTGTAGCAAAGTGTGTAATGGTTCTACAAGATCATAGACTGCTTGACAATTCTTTTGCCTATTTTCCTTTGGTGTCTTCTAGCCTTTTTTTCAATCTTCTAGAATAATTCTGTTTACTAACTTTGTTTGCCCATTAGTTTGGAAGTGCTTAATAGATGTGAATTTTTGCTTCATCCTTGGCCTTTAATCGAAAAAAAGTGATATGCTTGTTCATCTAATAATAATGTTAAGTTGAAAATATACCTTTGACAAAAATCTTTGAAGTTGTCACTAGTGAATTGATTTTCATTATCAGATACAATCATCGTGGAGAGACTGTACCTATAAAAATATATTAGTGGACTTTATGTGCTAAAGTAGCATTGGAAGGAGGCTTTTATTTATAGATGATAAATTTATAAACAAATTTTTGTACATTGTTTGAAGTTATGTTTGCTAGGGGTTCTGCCTAGACCTATATTGTGGAGTAATCAACCACCACCACCATATACTTTAACTAGTTTGGAGCGATTAGGAATGGTTCTAGGAAATCTATTCCCCACTAGTCAAATAACCACAGGGAAATTATTGGCATTTGGTTTGTTGATGGTTTTCATTGAACTTTGGCAAAAAATTTTACACCTTTCACATCTCTATACTAGCTCAATTGTTTCCTTCTTCATCTTAGACATAAATATCCTGACCGAATAGCCTTTAACGCAATTGTTATGCTAGCCAGGTGGCTTCCACAAATTGCTTTGTGGATTTCTCTTAGGAAATAGTTGGCCTTATCTGGTCATAAACACCTCAAAGATAGAAGAGCAAAACCCTTCTTGTGCAATTGGCCTTCTCTTAGAAAAAATGGGCTACTCTCCGTTCCACTTTTCTAGCCTCTTTCTTGTCTTTTGGTAGATATCTTTCCTTCAAAAATGTCGTAATTGGGGTCATCCAAGGTTTGCCTTGCTCAAAACATATTATGTCCACCATGCAAGGGGCTTGTAACAACTCTTATATCACCATTCAATTGTTTATGGTTGCTTTTGCATTTGCCAATTCAGCCAATGCATCTACCCAATTGTTCTCTACCTTGGAGATTCTTGTTAACTTATACTTGAATTCCTCTAACAAGCATTTTGCTATACCAGCATACTTTATCAACATTGACTTTTTAATTTCATAATCTCCTTTCACTTAAGTAATTGCCATTTGAGAATTGTTCATGATTTTTATAGACTTGGCATCTACCTCTATTGCCAACCTTAAGCCCGCTATTAGCACTTTGTGCTTTGTCTAATTATTGGTTGCCATGGAATCAAACGCTAACAAATACTCTAGTACCAAGTCGTTAGGTTCTTCTAAGATTACGTCTGCCCCGCTACCTTCTTCATTCAATGAGCCATTGACATACAAAGTCCACTCCTAGTCCCTTGGCTTAGTTTCCTCTATCTTAACCATTTCAACTATGAAATCCACTAGAGCTTGTGCCTATACTTCCTTTTCTTCATAAGAGAGCCTATACTCAGAGAGTTCTAGTGCCCATATGACTAGTCAACCAACAATATCAGGCTCATGAAACACCTACTTGATTAAGGCATTTCTTTGAATGAAAATTTGGTGACTTTGGAAGTATGGTTTCAATTTTCTCAATGTTGTCATTAAAACAAATTTTTTGACCTTCTAGTACATCATTTCAATCTCATGCCATGTTTGACTTGTGAAATAAATTGATTTTTGTTCCCCCTTAGATTCTCGAATGAGAGCTAAACGTACTTGCCTTTAAAGTTATTGCCAGGTATAGATACAAAAATTTCATCAAGCTCTGGTCAAGAAAGTATGGGTGACATGGCCAAATACATTTTTAACTCCTTGAAGGCTTTTTAACATTCATTGGTCCATTCAAAGTTCTTAACATTTTTAAGAAATTTAAAGAAAGAAACATTCTTGTTAGCTTACCTGAACATGAAGTGTGTGAGGGTGGCTATTCTGCAGTTTAGTGCTTGGACTTATTTTATGGTTGACGGGCTTCTCATATTGATGATCACTCAACATTTGGAGGGTTTTGTGTCTTTCCCCTGTTTGATCAACATGAAGCCTAAAAATCATCTTGCCTTGACTCTAAATGCACACTTCTTAGGGTTTAATCTTATTTAGTATTTCCTCAGGACACCAAACATCTCCTCTAAGTCCAACCAATGTTGTTTTATGCTTTTTGACTTAATCAGCGTGTCATCAATATATACCTTCATGTTCCTACCTATAAGCTCGAAGAATACCTTATTCATCATCTTTTAGTACGTCGCCTCTATGTTCTTGAAACTAAATAACATTACCTTGTAACAAAATACACCTTGATCAGTTATAAATGTCATCTTATCTTCATCTTCATGGTGTATCCTTAGTTGATTATACCCTGTAAATGGGTTTCTGAAACTCAAGATTTCGAACCTGAAGCATTGTTGAACAACCAATCAATGTTTGATAAAGGATATGAATCTTTTAGGCACATCTTGTTAAGATCCATGAAGTCGACACACATTCCTTATCCTCAATTAGCCTTTTTGATGAAGACCACATTCATTAACCATGTTATTTGTAGAACTTCCCTAATGAAACCTCTATTTAATCGTTTTTCTATTTCTTCTTTTATTACCTTCTAACACTTGGCACCATGGTGCTCTTCTTTTGCTACGTAGGCTTTGTAGACAATTTATGACATGCTATGCTCGAGTTTATTCCTAGCATATCCACAAGCATCCAAGTGAAAATTCCATTGTACTCCTTCAATAACTTGATTAGTAGAGTTTTATCATTTTCGATGAGGTCTACCCCAATTTTTATTGTTCTTTTATCACTCTTGCCAAAGATGTTCACTTCTTCCAAATCCAACCTTGGCTTTGGTCGACACGAATTATCCTAACTGACATCCAACAAAGTCAAGTCCACCATTTGGCACTAGTTATTAGGTAGGTTGATGACCACCATTTCATTCTACTTATACTTTCTTTGTTCTTTGTCCGGATGGCCAAGTAACATCAACAGGTAATTTGCTGATCACTAGAACTTCCCTATTCCTTCTATTGTAGGAAACTTTATTAATAAGCACAAGGTGGAAACTATAACCCCTCCTTGATTTAGAAATAGGCAACCAGGATTGCATTGAGCATAGCCAATAGCTGAGAATTAGAAGTAGATGTGACTGAAATGTGAAGATAATTGTCCTTTGTAATATTCTGAAAAATGGTATAGGGTTTCCAAAATTTAGGAGTAAATGCTTTGAGGATTGTCCTTTCATTGAAATTGGTATTCAATGTTCTTCTTTGTGTTTTTCACATCCTCATCGAAGCCAAAAAAAATTGAAGGTAAGCATAATATTCACTTGTTAGATCAAGATGCCGATCCTCTACAAGAAAGTGGGGCTTTCACATCAAAAATATGCAACAACATTTCAAATTTCTTGCAAATGTTGTATTTTTTTGAAACAATTTTTTGTTACAAAATATATAGCTTTTGCAACTAGAAAATGTTATTATTACAAAATCATTCTGCTTTTGCAACAATAACATCTTATTATTGGAAAATGAACAAGTTTTGGCAACAAAAAATAGAAATTGATGCAAAATTTAATTTAATAAATAGATTTATAAAATTATAACCCCTTTTATCTCCTTTGCTACGAAATCTCCCCCAAGTTTTTGGAAAGTGAAGGCCCAGCAGAGTTAAGGATTAGAAGAACTTGCCAGAAGCCCTAATAGGAATTCAAAAGGGGCTTTAGAAAATATTATGAAGTCCCGATTCATGTAAGATCTGGTTTAAAGCATCCTATTTTGAGCAAACGTTTGTGGGAACAATGGCAACCTCAGCAACTGGGCATAATAGCAAGAGAGAAAACCCGGTGAAAGCCACAGTGGCCGATCAGATTTCTTAGGCGGTGCAATCGACCTGCAACCTCTTTCGCCTCATGTAACAATCTTCTCTTGGTTATGTACCCATTCTCTCTTCGCCTCCACTCTTTTTTTCCTCAAATTTTTCAATATTACTAACTTTAGATTTTGCATTTGATGGGTTTGATCGTATGAGCTTATTTCGTTGTTATTGATGATGTTTGGAGTTTTGGATTAAAGTTGGGGAAAAGATATCATGGCATTTCCTCCATATCATTCTCGTCGCTCGCACCTTGTCTCCAGCTCCCGTGTATCCTGTGTGGGGATAGTCTGGCAGCCAACCAGCTGGTGTGCAAATGTGGGGCCCTCCGAGTTATACTGTGTGGTGGCCTACTGAAAATTGGCAGTGGAAGCCTTTTCCAGTGGTAATCTCTGGCTTTAGAACTAAAGCAATATATATATATCTCCTCCCTCCCCCTTGTTTTAGGGACCTGGACAGTCATAGAACTTTGTAATTTGAATTGTTTAGATGCAATTTTATATGTAGTCATTTGATTAATTGATGTTTCAGATGCATGTTGATGCATGGGGTTGCCTTATGTTGCCACCTACTCAAGTTCCTTGTTATTCCTACTCTCAAGTGAGTATCAGCAAATCAAAGAATTCAACATTATTTCTATTGTTATTCTGTTACTCTATTTTTGTACTTAATGTAACCAATCTTACATAATCCATCTTTTCTAGCTATCTCTTTTGTGTTTTTTTAAGATTGATACTAATTAGACCTTTCCCTCAAACTGTAGAACATACCTGGATTTCATAATGAAAATGCAGTTGACTATAACTCTAGCATGCTGCAAAATCCCTTTGTGATTCATCTGGTAATGCAATGACTTTCCTTTATATGATGTTAGAGATAGTAGCTAGTTATCATTGCCTAATATAGAATGCGGTTGACCCGTGAAAATTTCCTTGAAAGTTCTAAGTTTCATGCAGGCAGAGGAGGTTATTGACAAAGCTATGATAGAGGCAATAAGCAAGCCATGGCTACCTTTACCAACAGGCCTCAAGCCTCCTTCTACTGATAATGTGTTGGCTGAGGTTTCCAGGCAAGGCATCTCTAACATCCCTCCTGGTGGCAGCAAGGGTTCTAACCCATGCTGATGTGTACCAGCTACCCGGATCCCACCAAAAGTGACTCATATGGTGATGGACTGCTTGGCTGTTTGCTATTGTAATTATTTTGCTTCTTTTTTTTTCTCAAATTTAATTATCAGGTAGTAACTACTTATTAGTTAGGAGTTGCGACCATTTGGTTCTTTTGGCTCCTCAACACAACACTGACCACTTTGATGTGTCCCTCCCACCCAAGCTTGTTGATGACAACCCATACAATGATGCATGAGTAATGCAAAGCATCACATTTATCTGATTTACTCAATTTTATTCACCGTTCACTTTATAGAATCTGATTGAAACAGCCTTATTTATTCACTAGCTCCATTCAGATTTTATTTATTATGCAATAAATGATAGTGAATGAATCAAAACAAATTTGACTAGCATTACTCAAACACAAATGATATCTATGTTTGGGTAAGTGCTAGAGTCAAATGGTTAAACTTATTCATTAGTGGAAAGAATAAGTTTGACAAACTAAAAACAATATATTCTTGCCAAATGATTCTACTGTCTTTCTCTTTTAGTGTGTATCATTTGCAATTGGTTCCTTTCTTCGATCTTTTATCCCCTCAAACCAGGTTTCTCTTATTTTCTTCTCATCTGGTGTTGGGTTTTGGTCTACTTGCGGCAAACAGAAAAGAGATTAACAGTGCAGAGTCTGTGAAACATGATCCTGCAGAACAAGAAGTCGCTGCACGTGGTTATGTTTTGTTGCTGGCCGTTTAGCATAGATCAGCTATAGGAATCTAACCGTGTTCTCTTTTCGCTAAGATTAAATTGAGAAAATATATGTTATGGTTAGTTCTTTTTTGATCCATGATGTCATTTTTTCTTTCTTTTTTTTAATACTTTTGTGATGACTAAATATTAATTGAGTAGAACAGCTTGCAATCAAAGAAAAAAAAATATTAGGAGCTATCAAAATTCTTGTGTAAGTTGTCATATCTGAAAATTCAACCAGATCGCATTGTGTTGTTTAGCCATTTAGAATAGATTGGGTGTAGGGCACTAACTGTTTCTTCTTTCCGTTGCATTGAAATGGCAAACAAACTATTTTATGCTTAGTCCTTGTTTGATGCATAATGTCTTCTTTTAGGTTCTTGTAATGCCTTGA
>JANHAO010029465.1:0-10371 GCA_026873985.1 Saraca asoca
AGTGTTTCTCTCAAATTCATTCCATGAAAATGCACTACCATAAGCTTGCTTATCATCTAATCTCCACTACTCAAATCACATGCATTGCACAAATCATAAGGACTTCAAAAGGTTGTAATGTTGTCAAAGGAAAAAAGGAAAGAGAGGAATGTTATGGATATGGCAATTCAAAATCAAAGGGAGGCATAAAACATTATGGCATATATTCCACCTCTTTTTTTCTTCTTTTTCTATTCTTTTTTTCTTCTATTTTTTTCTTTTTTTTATTTTGGGGTAATATCATGAGTCATCCTTTACCTTTTCACCTTTCTTTTAGCATATTCTCAAGAGTCACACTTTGCCTTTTTTGCCTTTTCTTTTAGCACATTCCCCCCACACTTGGTTAAAAAGAAAGGTTAAATGGGCTCAAGGGATTTAACAATGGTATATTCATTGAAAGGTAGGCTAAAAGGAAAAGAATGACTTAAACAAGGAAATGCCTTAATCATCTTTATGCATGAATGCTAATGTAATCTTAAAAAGAATCAAAGAAAGTTCTAGAGCAACAAAGCCATGGAAGAATATTCACACACAAGAAAGAAGAGGAATCTACTGGGAATGTTCAACAATTGGCTTAAAAACCTCACAAGGTATATGTCTACCAAAATCAATTTACAAGCAATTCAAATTCATCACATTGCTAATCAAGTTCAAGATCACTTATATAGACATGCTATGCAACCATAAAAATTACTTGCAACTCATTTGAAGCCTAAAGAAACTCATCATCTATGAAAAACAACAGGAGTCACAAAAAATTTCTGGTTTTCTATAGAATTATGCAGAATTTTCAGCAGTTTAGGTTTTCTGGAGAATTTTTTGTTTTGCAAAATTTCTGGTTTTCAAAATTTCTTGTTTTTTGCACTTTCAAAAATTCTATTTTTCAAAATTTCTATTTTCAAAATTTCTATTCTGCATTGCAAAACTTTTTGGTTTTTGAGTTGTAGAATTTTCTGATTGTTCCAAATGAAAAATGACAATTCAAAGCATAATAATCCCAAAACTTCAAAACTTCCCCCACACTTGAATTTTACATTGTCCTCAATGTAAGCTCAAATTCAATAACCAACAAAACAAATATCATCAATAAATCTAAGCCAAGTAAAATAAAAGAGAAGGGTATAAAACAGCCTTATGAATTGATGTAAGAGGCAGCTTGCAAGCTGATATCCTCCACCATGTCCTCTTGAGCTCCCTCATAAAATGGCTTAAGGCAATGTCCATTGACTGTGAACACCTTGCTGGTTGCCTCACTTGTTATTTGCATTGCGACATAAGGGAAAACTTTAGTAACTACAAAAGGACCTAACCATCTAGAACAAAGCTTATCGGGCATCATTTTGAGTTAGGAATTGTATAAGAGCACTTTTTGACCAACCACAAACTCTTTTCTTGCAATCAGATTATCATGGAAGGCTTTGGTCTTCTCCTTGTAAATTCTTGAGTTTTCATAGGCTTCCAACTGAATTTCTTTAAGTTCTTGGAGTTAGAGCTTTCCTTGGGATCCGGCTTGATTCAAGTCAAGGTTGCATTTCTTAATAGCCCAATAAGCCTTATGTTCAATCTCCACCGGAAGGTCGCATGCTTTGCCAAAGACTATCCTATAGGAGGACATGCCTAAAGGAGTCTTGAAGGCTATCCTATATGCCCATAATGCACCCTTAAGCCTTTTGCTCCAATCTTTTTTATTTGGTTGGACTATTTTTTCCAAGATTTGTTTCAGCTCCCTATTTGAAACTTCAGCTTGCCCATTTGTTTGTGGATGGTAGGGAGTTGAGACCTTATGTAGCACACCATATTTCTACAGCAACACCTCCATGTTTTTATTGCAGAAGTGAGAGCCTTGGTCACTGATTATAGCTCTTAGAACTCCAAATCTGTAGAAAATGTTAGATCCAACAAAATCCAAAGCAACATGAAAGTCATTAGTCTAAGTGGCCTTGGCCTCTATCCACTTAGATACATAATCAATAGCTAGTAGAATGTAAACAAAACTAAAGGAATTGGGAAAAGGACCCATGAAATCAATGTGCCACACATCAAATATCTCACAAAATAATAATGGTTGTTGAGGCATTTCATTTTTATAGGAAATATTACCTGTCTATTGGCATTGTTCACAATTCTTACAATAACTGTAAGTATCATGAAACAAGGTAGGCCAAGAAAATTCAGAGTCCAAAACTTTTCTAGCAGTGCGTTGTGGCTCGAAGTGACCACCACATGCAAGTGTATGATAAAAATGCAAAATGGATTGAAACTCATAGTCAGGCACATAACGTCTAATGACTTGGTCACTACATATTCTCCACAGATATGAATCATCCCACACATAATATTTAGACTCACTCTTGAATTTATCAATTTGTGCTCTAGTGAAAAATGGAGGTAAAACTTTAGCAACCAAAAAATTTACAATGTCTACAAACCAAAGGGCCTTACCTTCCAGCTGTAAAAGCTATTCATCAGGAAAGTTATCACCAATAGGGGAAGATTCAGTAACTCTCTCAATTCTACTTAAATGGTCAGCCACTAGATTTTATGCTCCACTCTTATCCCGTATCTCAATGTCAAACTCTTGGAGTAATAGCATCCATCTGATTAGTCTTGTCTTTGCTTCTATTTTCTTTAAAAGAAATTTTAGGGCTGCATGATTAGAGAATATCACAATGTTAGAGCTAACAAATATGATCTAAACTTATCTAATGCAAAAATAATAGACAAAAGCTCTTTTTCTGTGATTGTGTAATTTGCTTGAGTAACATCCAAAGTCCTTGAAGCATAATAAATGACATGAGATGCTTTTAGCCAACTCTTTGTGTTAGAATAGCTCCCATAGCATAATTTGAAGCATCACACATTAATTCAAAGGGGAGTGTCGAATTTGGTGGTTGGATGATAGGTGTGCTAGTCAAAGCTTGCTTTAAATGGTTGAAAGCCTCTTTGCACTTCTGGTTGAAATTCAATTTCACATCTTTTTGCAGAAGATTGGACAGTGGAAGGGCTATCTTGCTAAAATCTCTAATGAAGCGCCTGTAGAAACCTACATGTCAAAGAAAAGAACAAACTTCCTGCATACATGTGGGGTAAGGTAAGGAAGAAATCACATTTATTTTTGCAAGATCTACTTCAATGCCTTGGCTGGATGCTATATAGCCTAATACTATGCCTTGTTCTACCATAAAATGACACTTTTCAAAATTTAGAACAAGGTTAGTTTCAATGCATCTATGCAACATTCTAGCAAAGCTACCTAAACAGGAATCAAAAGAAGAACCATATACAGTAAAATCATCCATGAACACTTCCATACACTCTTTTAAAAATTTTGAAAAGATACTCACCATGCACCACTAGAAGATGCCATAGGCATTGCAAAGGCGAAGGGCATCCGTCAGTATGTAGAAGTGCCAACTGGACATGTGAAAGTGGTTTTCTCTTGGTCTTCTGGTGTAATATGAATCTGGAAGTAACCAGTGTAGCCATCCAAGAAAATGTAGTGGGATTTTCCAGCCAATCTTTCCAACATTTGGTCAATCAAAGGCAGAGGGTAATGGTCTTTTCTAGTGGCTTGATTCAACTTCTTATAGTCTATGCAGACTCTCCAACTATTCTGCACTCTTGTAGGAATTAGCTCATTCTTTTGATTTGCTATCACTGTCACTCCAGATTTCTTTGGAACAACTTGTATTAGACTCACCCATTTGCTATCAGAGATGGGATAAATTATGCTAGCTTGTAGTAGCTTGGTTAATTCTTTCTTTACCACATCTGGAATTAGTGGGTTCAGTCTTCTCTATAGTTATCTCACTAGTTTAGCTTCCTCTTCTAGCAAGATGTGATGCATGTATATGGAAGGACTAATACTAGGAATGTATGCAAGTGTCCACCCAATGGCCTTCTTATGTTTTCTTAAAACTTACAGCAACTTCTTTTCCTGTTCAGCAAGGAGGTTCTTAGCTATGATCACCAACACCCTCTCATCTTCTTCCAAAAATGCGTACTTGAGATGTTCAAGTAGAGGTTTCAACTCCAAATTAGGTGGTTGCACTATGGAAGAAATCAAATTGCTAGTAGACACAACTTCTGTAGAATGAATTTTTGCATAATCTAGAGTTGATGTATAATCTGTAACAGATTCACCATTTTCCAAAAAATTAGAAATTTCAGCATAAACACTGCATGTCACAGCACCATCACAACCGTCACATGAATGGCAATGAACAAAATTATCAAAATCAGGCAGATCAGGAAATTCGACATGTAACTCATCACAAGTGTCCTTAACTAACTTAGCAAGTAAATCTATGCTAAAGATAGAATGCTCCTCCATGGGATGCTTCATTGCATCAAGAATGTTGAACTACACCACATTATCTCCAAACTCCATGGAAAGAGTTCTAGCATGTACATCTATTTTAGTCCTTTCTGTTTTTAGGAATGGCCTCCCTAAAATGATTGGAGCCTTACTGGATATTGACTCACCCTTCATCTCCAGAGTGTAGAAGTCTACTGGGAAGATCAGCTCATCAACTCTCTCCAACACATCTTCTATTAGACCAGTAAGGTATGCATTGCTCCTATTTACTAGTTGGATCACCATACCATTTGGTTTCAAGGATCCAAGTCCAAGAAAATTGAAAATAAATATGGGTATGACATTTATTGAAGATCCCAAGTCCAACATAGCATTCTCAAATTTGTAACTCCCTATAGTGCAGGGGATTGTAAATGTTCTAAGATCTACGCACTTTTGAGGCATTGGTTGAATGAGGGCTGAAACATTTTATCACATGCTGATTCTTTCATTACCCTTTAGTCTCCTTTTGTGTGTGCAACAATCCTTTAGAAACTTGGCATATTTGGAAATTTGCTTGATTGCATCTAGCATTGGAATGTAGACTTCCACTTTTCTAAAAGTCTCAAGAAGGTCTTTATCTCTCTCTACCTCAATTGATTTTTTGGACTGGGTGGCTCTCTATGGGAAGGGGAGGGGTATTGGATGGTCTAATTGCTACTTTTGCCTCATTTTAGTTTTTGGCTGATGCACATTATGCTCTAGGTTTAGAATTTTGTTTGCACCAGCTTCAAGATCTGTATAATTTGATTTTTCTGCCATATCAGGTTTTTTTGGTGGGTTTTGCTTTTTTTGCTTATTTGCTGGTTGGGGGTCAGTTGGCTCTTGTAAACTTTTCCCAGTTCTCAGTGTAAAGGCACTAACATTTCCTTTTGGATTTGCAATTGTTTGGGAAAGAAGTTAACCAGAACCTTGTTGTTGCAACTGACTTAATGAGGAATCCAATTGTCCTATTTGAGTCTCTAGGTTCTGAATGCTGGCTTCTGTCCTATACTGAAATTGAATGTTGTTGGTTGCCATTTGCTTCACCAGATCCTCCAATGTTGGCTCAGGTTTAACAGCTACTAGATCTTGCTGTATAGGTGGCTGTTGCATTTACTGCCTAATTGGCTGTTGGTACGGCTACCTACTTGGTCTAGCATTATGTTTAAACTGCTATTGTTTATTTGGCTGCTGGTATGGCTATTGTGTTGTAGGGTTTCTGTATCTAAGGTTTGGATGATCCCTCCAACCAGGGTTATAGGTACTGGAGTAGGGGTCATATCTAGATTGTTGTTGCTACTGATACTAAGTTCTACTAGGAAAAATGCCTGCCACAGTAGCAGAATGAGCTTGGGGGTTAGAATTGTCCTCTTGAATTATAGGACAAGCATCTATGGGATGAGATGGATAAGCACAAATGCCACACAATTTGGCAGGTCTTTGCGCAAGTGCTTGCTGCTGTTGTTGTCCCACTACTAATTGTCTCACCAAGGAGGTTAACTCATCAAGCCTATGCTCGATCCTCTATTGGTCAGTAGAGGACACTTGAACTTCATTCACTCCTCTAGTGGGGGTAATAATCCTTGTACCAAACTACTGTGAATTGGTAGCCATGTTAGTAATTAAATCTCTGATAACAGTTGGGGTCTTATCAACTAGTGCTCCTCCACTTGCAGCATCAATCATGCTTCTATCCATAGGAAGCAGCCCTTCATAGAAGTATTGAATCAGTAGCTGATCACTTATCTAGAGGTGTGGATAGCTTGCACACAGCTTCTTAAATCTCTCCCAATACTCATGTAAAGTGTTGACGTCGGATTTTGGTTATGCTCCAAAGTCCGGCCAACGGGAGAATTCTTATGGGATCTCTAGCCTATGTCTGGTTTAGATATAGTGGAATAGCAAAGTGAGACAAAGGTGAAGGGAAAAACGGGGGATGAAACACCGGGCTTAACATGGTTCGACCAAATTCGGGCGGCACTGGACCCTACATCCACGGTGGAGATTTTTATTAATGTAAAGTGATTTGCGGAGTTTCTGCTTACAAGATTGTCTGCCCCACTCCTTTTAGCAATGCAATCCTATTTGTAGAGGAAGGAGGAGTTACATGCATTAATTACAAGCTATAGTTGTATTACATCAAGATATAAATGAGAAAGATAATAAGCAGGCTACAATTTGGCTACTGTAGAATATAGGCGTAGGGTGGGCCCCCTTGGTCGACTGTAGACCTGAGCCTATTTGCATCCGCTGCATGGTACTACTATAGCGAGGTATCATTGGTTCGCTACGTCGCACCCTTGCGAGGTAAGGGTCACTTTGAGGGTTGTATCCAAATAACCTCGTTGCCTCGGGGGATGGTGCCAGGACCGTTTTGCTGTGTCACTTTCTGATGAGTGAAGCAAAGCTGATGAGTACTTTTAGCGTGCCCGAGGCCATGAGTACTCGAACCAGTTTTTATATATAACATAATAAGCCCCCAACTCACAACTCGCTCTATGTGTTGGGAGTTAAGACTTTACAATTCCCAATCTATTAGAATCTTAATTTGTGTACTTTCATTAGCCTTTAGCCAGAGCTCTCTAATGCAGATCTACTTCGAGCGAATAATTGATTCATTAATTCTTTACGCTTCAGCGATCACGAAGTCATGCTACCATTGAGTTTTTAAGAGTGCATCCGCACCTCAGTGAGCACACAGCCATGCTGGCACAAAGAGTGTTTTTTTAGTGCCTCCACACCTCAGCTAGCACACAGCCGTGCTAGCACAACGAGTGTTTTTTAGTGCCTCCGCACCTCAGCAAGCACGCAGCTGCGCTGGCACAGTGAGTGTTTTTTAGTGCCTCCGCACCTCAGTGAGAACACAGCCACGCTGGCACAATGAGTATTTTTTAGTGCCTCCGCACCTCAGTGAGCACGCAGCCACGCTGGCACAGCGAGTGTTTTTTAGTGCCTCCACACATCAGCCAGCACATAGCCGCACTAGCACAATGAGTGTTTTTTAGTGCCTCCGTACCTCAGCAAGCACACAGCCGCGCTGGCACAGTGAGTGGTTTTTAGTGCCTCCACACCTCAGCGAGCACACAACCACGCTGGCATAGCGAGTGTTTTTTAGTGCCTCTGCACCTCAGTAAGCACATAGCTCTACTGGATAAATGAGTTTATTTTGAACATCTCCATCTCTCAGTGAGTCCGTAGCTCTACTGGATAAATGTTCATCAATTCTTCTCTGGAATGAGCTCCGGAGGGCCTTAACTAGACCAAAGGTCATAGTTGGCAGAAAAATCCTTTGCAACGTTATGGGAAATTGGCCGCACGAGAGCTACGGACTTGGAAATGCTTAAAGGCAAGGAAGAAGGAACTAACTGACATCATGCAATTTAGCAAACAGCTTTTAACAAGATAATCATAGTTACATTTATCCCAAAATTCTGGCATACAATGTCAGTATATAAATCGAAATGAGCCCCTGGCTCTTGGTTGGTGCTAAGCTGAGGAGGTTACCTATAGGTTGCGCTATATATCTCCTCAGGCGACCTTTTCGAATCAGATCTTCAATTGCATCTCTGAGGGCCAAACAATTTGACGTCCCATGCCTAGCCTCGTTATGATAGGCACAGAACTCATCTCTATTCCTTTGCCTAAAAGGAGTCCTCAAGGGCTTAGGCCTTCCGAAATTTTCCCTATCCCTTTTCGCCAAGAAGATCTTATCCTGGGAATCTGGGAGGACGCTATACTACTTGAAACGGCTCGGGCACTAAGGTCGCTCATCCTTAGGCCTTCTAGATTTCTTTGTCATCTATTTGGTGGTGGGGTCACCTTGATCCACGTCGCTCCTCCGCTTACCATGAGAGGAGTTAGCTTTTTCATCCTTCTTATTAGACTTTTCGGAGCCGAAGGTCTCCTCCCACTTAATCTGCTTGGCGGTTTGCTAGTAGAACTAGGTGAGGTCCTTCACCAAAGACTTATATAGACTTTTGTATGGCTTTCCATCTTTGCAAAGTCCCGTAGAGATGGTGGCCAACATGGTTTCTTTAGATGGATTCTCCATCGAATTAGATTCAAATTTGAATCTGGCAATATAATCCTTCAGCGACTCTTGCTTGCGTTGAAAGACCATAGCGAGGTGACAAGGGGGCATGAGCTGTCTCTTTAGTGCTTGATATTGACTGACAGACTTCTGTTAACAGTCTTCCCAACTGCCAATTGAGTGAGCCAGGAGGCTTCTGAACCAAGTTTGAGGCACACCTCCCAATGTGGCTAAAAAAACCTGACACTTAACTAGGGGGTCGATTGTTTACAAATCCATCTGAACATTGAATGCGTCCAGATGACCATACGGGTCTGAATCTCCATTATACAATGGGATCGTGGGGACTCTAAGCTTGCGAGGGAGAGTTTGAGCTTTGATCTCCTCAGAAAGCGGCAATCATTCCTAACAACGAGATCGATCAGCTGGGGCTCGGAGGTGTTCTTCCAATTGAACCATCTTCTGAAATAGCTCCCTAACTAACGGGTCCCACTCCTCGAAGGGTCAGCTGAGTGACTGCTGGACACTTTGGTCTCCGACGTTTCGAGGGTCATGACTCGGGGTCTACTTCCATGAGCAATGAACTGGGGTACTGCCCTGGTTTGGATGGGCTGGGCATTAGGTTTCAGCTTGTTTCTACACATTTTATGCCAATGACGTGACTACTTTAGTCAGTTCTCCCATCATATGCTCAAGTTTCTCCTGATGTTGGAGCTAGGTCTGTGGTCTGTCGATGCCATTAGCGACAAGAACCAATTGCACCAAACTGGTTAGAGGGATGCCAACAGTTGCTCTGATGACAGGAGTAGTAGACGAGTCTGTTGTCGACACATGGCCATCCGAAGGATGGGGGCATATATTCAAGGCTCTGGTGACTCTTCCCTTGGTCGTTACAGCAGGAATGAACTGGAATAGATGAGATCCCCACAGATGGGCCAAAATGTTGATGTCAAATTTTGGTTATGCTCCAAATTCCGGCTAACAGGGGAATTCTTACGAGATCTTTAGCCTATGTCTGGTTCAGATATAGTGGAATAGCAAAGTGAGACAAAGGTGAAGGGAAGAGCGGGGGATGAAACACCAGGCTTAACGTGGTTTGGCCAAATCTGGGCGGCACCAGACCCTATGTCCATGGTGGAGATTTTTATTAATGTAAAGTGATTTGCAAAGTTTTTGCTTACAAGATTGTCTTCTTCTCTCTTTTCTAACAATGTAAGCCTATTTATAGAGGAAGGAGGGGTTACATGCATTAATTACAAGCTACAGTTGTGTTACATCAAGATATAAATGAGAAAGACAATAAGCAGGCTACAATTTGGCTACTGTAGAATATAGGTTGCAGGGTGGGCCCCCTTGGTCGGCTGTAGACCTGAGCCTATCTGCATCCGCTACTTGGTACTACTGTAGCGAGGTATCATTGGTTCACTGCGTCACACCCTCGCGAGGCAAGGGTCACTTCGAGGGTCATATCTGAATAACCTCGTTGCCTTGCTGCCTCGCGGGATGGTGCTAGGACCGCTTCACTATGCTGTTTTCTGACTAGCGAAGCAAAGCTGTTGAGTACCTTTGGCGTGCTCGAGGCCATGAGTACTTGAACCAATTTTCACATATAACATAAAGTTTCTCCTAACAATTACCTTATACCACATATGTCTTTCCTTATGGCAGCAGCTCTGGATGCTAGAAAGAACTTCTCTAGGAACAATTTCTTCATGTCATTCCAACGTGTCACAGAACCAAATGGCAAGTAATAAAGCCAGTCCTTGGCTGCATCAGCAAGAGAGAATGGAAATGCTCTAACCTTGATGTGCTCTTCTGGAATTGTCTATGGTTTCATGGTGGAGCACACTATATGGAACTCCTTTAAGTGTTTATGGGGATCTTCACCTGAAAGTCCATGAAACTTAGGCAACAAATGGATTAGACCAGACTTTAATTCAAAATCAGCATCAAGGTCAGGATA
>JANHAO010029466.1:0-10397 GCA_026873985.1 Saraca asoca
ATGATAATTGAGGTAATAGTATTATATGTATGTCATTAATGTTGACTTGATTAATTAAAATTTTCTTATTAAATATCAACAAAAAAATTGTTTTTAAATAAGCAGAGACCCGTGAGAAATGTGGAGATGATATGTATAAATTGATGGGTAACTACTACTATTGATGACTTCAATCCTAGTTGGTTTTGTGATACAATGATCACAACCCATAACATAAGATACTACTAAGGCTTGGGAAGCTCTGAGTCCCTTTGTGTTGGATTCCTCGGGGGATTTATTAGGTTTTTTTTTTTTTTTTTCCATACTTCATTCTATAGTTGATGTTTGTAAGTTTTATGTATAATAATAATAATAATAATAATAATAATAATAATATCTCACATACATTAAGATATTAAGTATTTTTATTGTTAGATTTTTTTTAAATTTTAAAATAAATGAGTCAAATAAAAAATATAAATTTAAATATAAAAATGATAATTTTATATATTTAATTTGCAGGGAAAAAGGGTTTGCTCCTAAGATAAGTGGACTTAGTTCTGGAAAGAAATAATATGTCCCAACCCACAGAGACAGATAAAATGAAGTCCATTGCAGACCCAGACCTCGAATACAATTCAAGTGTCCACTGTGCCAGGTTTTTTCCAGCCGTTCGGCCTCAACATTTGAAAGGAATTTGAAATGGATAAACTGAAATTAGAATCATATTATATATAAATAAACTATATTTCTTCTTTAAAAAAAAAAGGAGTAAAATTAAAGACAACATTAGAATAATTTAATCTTGTGTTTATACAGGAATATCTACAAAAATATCAGAAACGGAAACAAATTATGCAATTGATTATTGATTATTCTTAGTCTCAAATAAGGCTTCAAAGCCAACACCAGGTCAGCAATCAATCACAAACTTTGTAAAAATAAACCAAAATTAAGATGTTAATCTTCCATTTGTTTTACCAAACAAAATATCAGCGATCAGTTTAGTGTAAAGAAATATATCCGATCAGCAAAAATCCAATGAGTTTAAATTTAATGGTAAATTACATCAATCTCTCTCAAAGGTTTAGTACAATTGCATTCTTGTATTTTTTATTTTCAGAAATATATATTGATATTCTTTTTTATATATAATTATCTCTTTTTTTCTGTATTTTAAACATACACTTAATTAAGTTATTTAAAAAAATAAAGAAAATGAATATATATTTATGAAAATAGAAGAAATATTACTGTAATTACACTAAATTTTAAAAAATAAATGTAATTTATCTAAATTTATTCATGGTAAGTGAAAAATATATAAAATATTTTATATTATCAATAAATAAAAAGATATTACGACATTAAATATCAAGAGTAATTAAATTTTTTTATTAATAATAAAAATATTTTAATAATTTTTTAATAACATAATAATATATAAAATAAATAATGACGTGAAACTCATCTATGATACAATTGACTTCAGATCGTTTTATTTAGGAGAGTTTTGTGTACCCACCGCCCATGAAAAGATAAGTGACGGAAACTGGCAGGGAAGAGACAAGCAGAGAAGAGACAAGAGACGAGCACTAATGACTTAAAATATGAGACTATGGACACTGATCAGGCATTCCAATTCAGCAATTAATTTAAAGATTTGATTCTATAAAATGCTAAAGTCGTTCACTAATTGTGTTTTCTTTTTAATTTTAGTTCAGTGTCTCCATCACTTGCCAACCTCTCTCCACGTTGCGACGTGATTAAGACGTTTGTCCAGATCCATTCAAACAATATATGATCATGATGGGGTTGCTGATTCTGATTCCTGAGCAATACATTCAAGTTTATGAATCTCAAGAAAAATATCTTGTTTCATTTTCTGTCCACTTAGTTACATAACAGATACAAGAGAAGGACATGTTGATCCGATCACGTGTGTTGCACCAAACTCTACAATCATACCTAATTCTCATCGATAAAACCAAAACTCTCTATCCTGTCTATATCACTGTAAGATTTAACTAAGGGAAGTAAATGAAGTAGTATTTTTTTTTACGTATTTTATTTTCCTAATTGTCTTTCGTTTGAGGAATTATACTTTTGTTGAAAAAGTCACTTGGAAAATGAGTAGGAAGGAGGATAATTTCTAGGTACGTATGTCAATTTATATTGTATTTTGATTCCTATGTGGAATTATTCAAAATTGTCTTAAGCATACAAGAAACATCGTGCCTAACAGCTTCCATGCTCTGACGGTGTTAGACCACTAAGCGTTTTAGAAATTACAAAAATAATATGTCTGTGTGATTGGTAAATTTTTGTGTATGTCTTTTGATCAAGAAAGATTGTATATTTATAATTTTTAAGGAGCCTCACATATAAAAGTTAGAATCCTTGATTTTACAATTACAACCAATAAACATGTTTTTTTTTTTAAATATAAACAATCATATTTTTTACATACAGATCTTCATATTTATTAAACATGAACATTTATATTTCTTAAATACATTTATTTGAAAATATTCTACCAACTTTATGTTTTAAATCAAGAGATTATAAGTTTAAGTTTTTTCTTTTTCTTTTTAGGGCAAGACTTCCACATCCTACCTGACTTTCTAGGAGATATAAATCCTAATTAACTTTCTCGAATTATAACCATTGATTATTTGTAATTGGTTAAAGCTTTAATTTAGATTAATAAAAATAAGTATTAATTATTTATTATATCTGTTGAACCATTTTATATTGACTTTAATTTTTTTAAAAAAATAAAGCATTAATTTGTGTTTGAGTTAAATAAATGCTCAATGTTCAAACCTGTTAAACTTATTCTCCTTAACAAAACTCTTATCATACATAGTATTATAATCTTACTGTTTCGTTTAAAAGTATTTTTTAAGTGTTTCTTTATAATCCCTATACATACATATTTTGATAAAGATTTTCAAAATAATCATCGCACTCTTCAAATTTAAGATGGTCGTGACGTGAAAAGTGATAGTTTAATAAGTTTTTGAGTTGGCAAAAAGAATGACTATTCCTGCTAATAATTTCTTTTTACCACAATAAAAATAACCTTGTCGAGTAAGGTAAAATGCTGACCATGTTCTCAAGTCACGAGTTCCATCTGGAACTCTTTCTAGAGAGAACGTAGCATCAGCAACCATGATGTGTTTTCCATTCACCGTAAAAAGAAAAGGAGCAAATTCTAAATATACATAAAATTTCCTTTAATTTAAAAAATACGCTATTGCTAAATCTTATTTTGAAAATTTTGTTAAGAAAATATTAATTTTAAATGTTAAATCTAGTCATTGGTCAAAAAGTTTATTTTGTGACCAAACTACCTTTTCTTTGTTTATATATATATATATATATATATATATATTCTCAAAACTATTTTACTTCAAATTACTCCTATTTTATTTTAATTCATTTATTTTTTTAAAATAAATTAAAATTTATTTAATATAAATTAAAATTTATTTAATATAAATTATATTAATTTTTTATTCCATTTCATTGTCTACAATAAAATTTTTTGATAAATATTTCATTTTATCCAATAACTTGTAATTTATTTAATGTAATTTATATTAATTATTACAATTTATTTAATATTTTATTTTATGCAATAACTTGCATTTTATTCAATTTAAATGATGCAATAAAAATAAAATATTTGTTGAAAACTTTCATTACATAAAATAGCATGCAATAAAAAATTAATATAAATTACATCAAATAAATTGTAAGTTATTGCATAAAATAAAATATTTATTAGAAATTTTTATTATATAAAAATGAAATTGAATAAGAAATTAATATAATTTACATTAAATAAATTACAATTTATTGTAAAAAATAAATGACTTAAAATAAAATAGGAGTAATTTGAAGTAAAATAGGGTTAAAAATATACATAAACAAAAAGAGGATAATTTGGTCACAAAATAAATTTTTTAGCCAATGACTATGGTCTAATAGTTAAAATTAGTGTTTTCTTAATGGAATTTTCAAAATGGAATTTGGTAGTAGTGTACTTCTTAAGTTGAAGAGAGATTTGTGTATATTTTGAAACTAAAGGAGATGTCTATGCCAAAAACATCTTCATATTGAGTACACCCCTGGGAAATTGTCTTGATCCAATTGTAGTTAAGTATAACCGGTTGTTGGCTACTCAATTTTGGTTGTCAAGTGTTGAAACATTTTCTAGATAGCAAGTTAGTTATTGGAAAAACAAAAGAAAGAAGAGGAAGTACTAGTGGAAAAACAAAAAGAAAAGAAAAGAAAAAAGTGTGAATGAACAAAACAAAAGAGAAAAGAGCAAGTGTTTGAAGAAAAAAAAACAAAAGAAAGAGCAAAAAAAAAATATATATAGAAAAAAAAAAACAAGTGTTGTCTTGAAATTTTGGAAACAAGAAAAAGAAAATCTGGAAGTTTTTTAGCTCCATTTGATCCAAAACAAGTTAACTGTTTTGAGTCAATTTCCTTGGTTGTCAATGTGAATGTATTTGTTGGAATGCATGATCGATATCCTAGCTTAGAAACCTAGTGTAGAGTCCAATTGCTTGATATTTTTCTCTAACTTTTGTTACAATTCTCTATAACTTTCAGTTTTGTTGCCCAGTTTTTCTTTTGATGGTTGACTTTTGTGTCTTGTGCTATCTATTTCCTTTGTGTTCCTTTGTTAATTCTTTGCTCCTTGTACTTGTTGGTTTGTGCCATTTTAGAATTATTAAGTATTATGTGATATTGGTTCCAATGTTTTGCAAACTCCAACATCTTGTCTCTTTTAGAACTTTAAAGAGAGAAGATAAGAGTAGAAAAATGCTAGTGTGTGAGCTCATTAGATGGTAAAAGCCTAACTGTGAGTGCAAAAACAAGTGGAGTGTCCCAAACACTAGTGAAGTGAGTGTTTAGGTGAGGTCCCTATTGGTCTAATATTTATTTTGTAGAATTTTATTCTCTAAAGATGAGGGAAGGTAGTTGATGGTCCCAGTAAAAGATTAAAATATGGAAAACAAATAAATCTTGCCCTTTTCCCATTAGGGAATTTATATACACCTTTATTTAATGTTAACTATTCTTTTATTGACATATGCAGCAGATTAATAATCAATGAATATGGAGATGGCAAAAATCACAATTTAGCAGTAAGATATAAATGTAGAAAAATAAGTTGAAAACATGAATTTTTAAAGTGGTTTAACTTGAATTAAAACCGTAATTCAAGTCTACTCCACTTGATCTTTATTAACTAAAAGACATTTTCAATTAACAAAAAAACTATCAGGATTTACCAAGCTCCTGAAATGTCAATTTACATAAAAAAAACATAAGAAATTACACAGGCTTTTTGCTAACCTAGAAGAATTATAAATAGGCTCTTATAAACCTATACAGATTTCTAATTCCCTAGAAATCTCAAATAAAAAGAAATGAAATAAGAAAGATTGAGAAATACAATATCGCAGGTTTGAGATAAAATCTCAAACAATCTAAGATGAATTCAATTGATCTTTGATCCAAAAACTCTTGATTAGATCTTAAAAACTTGATAAGGTAGAGAGAAATCTTGGATAGCACTTTTTCTCAAAGGTTTTCACACTTGAATTATGAAGAAAATTGTGAAAACTTGTTTAAATAATGAAAGCAGTTGGGCTTTTGTAACTGCTATAACCGTTTGTAACAGAATAATTGAATTTTAGTTGTTACATCGATTTAGGATGGTTACAACTAACTAACTAATTGGTATGGTAATTGAAGTTTAGTCTATTATAAGTAGAATTGCAATCGATTACTACATCGATGTAGGAAATTTTCCTAACCTTCGGTAAAAAAGAATTTTTTAAGTCTATGTTTCAGAAATCAACTGCTACTTCAATTTCAATAGTAATTTGTTATAAGTTCTTTAATGCATCGATGTGGAAATCGATTCATAAAGTAAAAAATAGTTTTATAGTTTTCTTCAAGTGATTTTAAAAACTACCTCATTATTTAATTTAAAAATTTGGATCACATATCATTTGAACTTATTTACTGTTGACGTCGAATTTTAGTTATGTTTCAAGCTCTGGCCAACAGGGGGATTCTTCAGGATCTCAAGCCTATATTTGGTTCAAATGTAATAGCACAGCAAAATGAACAAGGATGAAGGGAAGAGTGAAGAAGAAGACACTGGGTTTAACATGATTCGGCTAAATCCGGGAAGCATCGGATCCTACGTCCACGGTGGAAATATATTAAGAAATGATTTTGGCAGAGTTTTTGCTTATAGAGTTCTTCGTCCCCCTCTCTTCTAACAATGCCATCCTATTTATAAAGGAAGAAGGAGTTACATGCACTAATTATAAACTACAGTTGTGTTACATCAAGCTATAAATGAGAAAAGATAGTAAAAAGACTACAAGTAGCCGTTGCTAAGTGTAGGCTACAGGGTAGGCCCTCTAGGTCGGCCATAGACCTGAGCTTGTCGGTGTCTACTGCTTGGTGCTGCTGTGGCGAGATAGCGGGCACGAGCAGGGGGATCGGTTGCTTGGCAAGCTGGTCTTGTAACCTTCTTATTGGATCATTAGGTCGTTGCATCACACCCTCGTGAGGCGAGGGTTGCTTCGAGGGATATATCGGAATGACCTTACTACATTGTTGCTTTGTAGCCTCCTACTTCACGGGATGATGCCGGGGCTGCTTTACTGTGCCACTTTCTGATGGGTGAAGCAAAGCTTGCTGAGTGCCTTTGGCATGCCCGGGGCTATGAGCTCTCGATGCCATTTTTTGCATATAACATAAGCCCCCCAACTCACAGCTCGCTTTGTGGGCTGGGAGTTAAGACTTTGTAATTCCTGATCCATCAGAATCTTACTTCGTGTATTTTCATCAGCTCTCAGCCGAAAATCTCTAATGCAAATTTGCTTGGGAGAATAATCGATTCGTCAATTCTTTACGCTTCAACGATCACAAAGTCATGCTAGCATTGAGTTTTTAAAAGTGCCTTCGCACCTCAGCGAGCACGAAGCAGCACTGGATAAATGAGTTTATTTTGAATGTCTCCACGTCTCAGCGAGCATGAAGCAGCACTGGATGAATGAGTATTTTTTAGTGTCTCCACACCTCAGTGAACACGAAGCTATGCTAGCATAGTGAGTGTTTTTTAGTGTCTCAACACCTCAGCGAGCACGCAGCTATACTGGCACAGCAAGTGTTTTTTAGTGCCTCCGCACCTCAGTGAGCACGCAGCTGCACTGGCACAACGAGTGTTTTTTAGTGTCTCCACACCTCAGCGAGCATGCAGCTGTGCTGGCACAATGAGTGTTTTTTAGTGCCTCCACACCTCAGCGAGCACGAAGCTGCACTAGCATAGCGAGTGTTTTTTAGTGTCTCCGCACCTCAGCGAGCATGCAGCTGCCCTGGCACAGTGAGTATTTTTTAGTGCCTTTGCACCTCAATGAGCACGCAGCTACGCTGGCACAACAAGTATTTTTTAGTGTCTCCACACCTCAATGAGCACACAACTGCACTGGCACAACGAGTGTTTTTTAGTGTCTCCACACCTTAACTAGCACGAATTACGCTGGCACAGCGAGTGTTTTTTAGTGCCTCTGCACATAAGCTAGAACGTCTAATTTTTTATCAATTCTTCTCCGGAACGAGCTCCGGAGGGCCTCAACTAGACCAAAGGTCATAGTTGGTAGAAAAATCCTTCGCGAAGTTTTGAGGAAATTGGCCGTTTGAGAGCTACAGATGTTGTAAATACTTAAAGGTAAGGAAGAAGAAACTAACAACACCATGCAAATTAGCAAACAGCCTTTAACAAAATAATCATATTTACATTCACCCTAAAATTTTGGAATACAATGTCGTTATATAACTCGGATCGAGCACCCCAGTTCCTAGTTGGTGCTAGGTTGGACACTTTGGTCTCCGTTGTCTCGAGGGTCATGACTCAGGTCTGCTCATGTCAGCAACGAGCTTGGGTATTGCCTTAGTTTTGATAGCCCAGATGTTGGATTTCAACTTGTCTCTGCAATTTTATGCCAATGACATGACTGCTTTAGTCAGTTCTTCCATCATGCACTCAAGTTTTTCCTGAGCTGGAGCCAGGTTTGTGGTCCATGTCAGTGGTGAGAACCTGTTGCACTGAACTAGTTGGAGGGAAACCAGTGGCTACTCTAATGACAAAAGTGGTAGACGAGTCTGTTGTCAAAACATGGCCATCCAAAGGATGGTGTTGTGCATTCGAGGCTTTGGTGACTCTTCCCTTGGCCATTGAGCAGGAATGAACCAGAATAGGTGAGATCCCCACAGATGGCACCAAAATGTTGACGTCAGATTTTGGTTATGTTCCAAGCTCCGGCCAATGGGGGGATTCTTTGGGATCTCAAGCTTGTATTCAATTCAAATGTAATAGCACAGCGAAATGAACAAGGATGAAGGGAAAAGTGAAGAAGAAGACACTGGTTTTAACCTGGTTCGACTAAATCCGGGTGGCACCGGATCCTACGTCCACGCCGGAAATATATTGAGAAATGACTTTGGCAGAATTTCTACTTATAGAGTTCTTCGTCCCCCTCTCTTCTAATAATGTCATCCTATTTATAGAGGAAGGAGGAGTTACATGCATTAATTACAAGCTATAGTTGTGTTACATCAGGCTATAAATGAGAAAAGACAGTAAAAAGACTACAACTAGCCATTGCTGAGTGTAGGCTATGGGGTAGGCCCTTTAGGTCGACCGTAGACTTGAGCTTGTCAGCATTTACTACTTGGTGCTGCTGTGGCAAGATAGCGGGCATGAGCAGGGGGATAGGCTGCTTGGCAAGTTGGTCTTGTGACCTTCTCGCTGGATCGCTGGGTCGTTGCATCGTACCCACGCGAGGCAAGGGTCACTTTGAGGGATATATCTGAATGACCTTACTGCATTGCTACTTCGTAGCCTCACTGCCTAACAAGGCGAGGCCTGCTTCACGGGATAATGCCGGGGCTGCTTCGCTGTGTTGCTTTTTGATGGGTGAAGCAAAGCTCACTAAGTGCCTTTGGCGTGCTCGGGGCTATGAGCTCTCGATGCCAATTTTTTTGCATATAACATTTACAAAAGATCCTATTGAAATAAAATAATTCCTAAAACTATTCTTAGATCTCTTGAATAAATTTTCTTTGAACCTGCAAAACAAATAAAAAATACTAAACATATTGTTTGATAAAAATATTTTTCAATATTAAAACTAAGGAAAATATGTAGTTAGAGTCATCTAGGCTAACAATCTCCCCCTTTTTGATGTTGAGAAATAATTTTAGATGAGGATCAACGTAAAAAATTTTAAAGGGAAGAAATCATATGAAATAGAGCTTTATGCTTTCCCCCCCCCCTTTGAAACATCAAAAAGAATAAATTATAGGAAGCGGAGAAAAAAATTTAAAGTTCATTGCTCCCCCTAAATTTATAAGTATATTTGTGTTAGAATTGATTAGGAAATCGATTCCTTCATACAAAATGATTATTTTTAGAAATATGACTTATATAGAAACAATAAAAAAAATTTTGAATCAATGTCGAAATCGATTACAGTTTCAAATTTTTGAGCTAGAAATTGATGTGATAATTGATTCAAGTACAATTAAAAAAATGTACATCGATGTTGAATTCAATTTAGTGTGTAGAAATCAGTTTTTATATATGAATGAATCAAAATTTACTATCTAAACTTGTACCTTAAACTTTTAATCCATATACCTACAAAACAAACTTAAGAAACTCTGATGCTTAAGTTAAATTTTGCATTAAAATATCAAACATAACAAATCAAATAAACAAAAGTAAAAGATATAAAGCAAATAGTATTTAGTTTTGTTCAATTTCTTCAGGATTCATCATTCCAATTTCTCTCCTAGGGAATATAAATCGCTTTTCATCTAAAGGTTTAGTAAAAATATCAGGTAATTGAAAGTCTATTTGATTAAAGTCTATTGAAATATTTTCCTTTTGAACATGATCTCTTAAAAAGTGGTGTCTAATTTGAATATGCTTAGTTCTATAATGCATTACAAGATTTTGGTTATATTTATGGCACTTGTGTTGTCACAAAGTATTGGAATTTTCTTAAGTTTTAAACCATAGTTTGAAAGTTGTTATTTTATCCAGAGAATTTGGGCATAGCAACTTCTAGCCACTATATATTCTACTTCAGTAGTAGATAAAGTAACACAATTTTGCCTTTTACATGACCATGAATCCAATAAGTGTCTAATAAATTAACAATAACCACTAGTGCTTTTCCTATCTGTTTTACTTCTTACATAATCTATATCAAAATATCCTATTAGACTACTGTTAACCTTAAGGGTGAGATTGTTTAGTTTAAAGAAAATCCTCACTCTAAACTTGTTTTGATGTTGAAGAACAAATTTAT
>JANHAO010029467.1:0-10368 GCA_026873985.1 Saraca asoca
TCTCATTAATTGTCACAAATTTACATACAACAATGCATGAAGCATCTGTTACATACATCCGAAAGGAGAAGAACCCATACAAAGAAACCTCAACAAGCGAGGTGAAGGTTCAGCAGGAGGAAAGGCCAGTCTCTAAGCCCGTTCTTGGTGACAGAGCAGCAGCCCCATAATTCCTCCTACCTATCCCCCTGCCAGCGCGCCTGTCTGGGTCAGAACTAGAACGTCCCTAGAACCAGCAGGCTAGGTAGTAAGACTACCAGCGACAGCCAGAGGAAGTGGCTAGAAGACACCGTGAAAGCTCGCTAGGCCGATTTTGTGCCGAGACCATGTGCAACGGGCCATCCGTGTCTCCCACCACCATGCAACAGGCCATCCAAGTCTCAACAAAATTCGCCAGAAGCCAAGACACCAAGAAGCTCTTCAATCTTCTCCATTAAATTTCCCTGAGGTAAAAGAAAGAATACCTCAGGCTATATATAGACCCGCTCAGCCCTTTGAAGAATCCAGAGAAAATCTGGCAAAATCTTCATCCAACTGCCCGAAACGAGCGGCAGTGCCACGCCAACGACCAACAATGGCAAACAGGAGAAAGTATGGCGTAAAGCAAAACGGAAAGACATTTGACATGACACTTCGATCAAAGAAGGACACTGACTAAAGATACGAATCTTACCTCAGAAATATGCAACTCCCGATCCGTAAAGCAAATCGAGAGTTGGGGGCTTATGTTATACACAAAAAATAGTCTCGCAAGGGCGAATCCTCGAATGCGACGAAGACTAAGATCCATGCTCCCACAAGCAATAGCGGCAAAATAATTTCAGGCACCAAGCCTTGCCTCGCTCGTCACGATACAACGACGCTGCAAGGTACGATCCGCGAAGCTGTATCCCAGCGATAACGCGACCCAACGATAAGGGCTTGGGATCGACCCGACACAATAGCCGATCACTCTACTCGCACCCGCTTCCTCGTTACAACGACCCTCACAGCATCTCTGAGGCCAGGAACTCTCGCTTAAGATATCAGCGTATCTTGCTTGACATGGTAATGGTTATAAGCCTACAAGCCGGCCTGAGAAACCTATTTCCACAGCCTACAGTCGGAATATGGTCTTTTCATTATCTTTTCTCATTTATTTGATATGATACAACTGTAACTTGTAATTAATGCGTATAGCCTCTCCCTCCTCTATAAATAGGCTTATGTTGTTAGCAATAGGGGAAGCAAGGGGAAGTAAGCAGAACTTCTGTAAATTATTGAATATCAATAAAATCTCCACCGTGGACGTAGGGTTCGGTATCGTCCGTATTTAGCCGAATCACATTAAAAACCACCGCCTCTCTTCCTCCCAGCTCACCTTTCACAACACTTCAAAAGTGATATTGATTCCCGAAACTCACTACTTGTTGGCTGAGATTCGTCTCCTCCGTACGGACCGAATTTCACCGCCAACATATATATATATATATATATATATAAAAGAGAGAAAGAGTCAAACTATTTCAAAGTTTAAAATTTAAGTTTACCAAATAAAAAAGTTTTAAATTGAAAAATATCGAAATCGTTACACTAATTTCAAAATATTGAAATCCCCGATGTTATATAAGAAACCTATTAACCCAAGAATTGTAGGATGAAACTGTAAGCTGTAGAATTGGAAGAGTAGTCCATTCCTTTCTCTTGAAGAAAAAGAAAGTTTACCACAAGGACTCACTCAGTTTTCTCCATTTATATACGTGTGTGTGTGTGTGTACCTCACACATCGTTTGGTTTTCTTAATTCTCTGCAACAGCATCGAAAAGAAAAAGATGGAGATCGTCATGAAGGATGACGAAAACGATATAAGAACGTTCGCTGTGACCATTAACAACAAGTTCTTCATCAACACTTCTTACATTTTTCAGAATCGTTGCTATTACCGTTGGATTTATTATGTAGACAAGGGCCTCAGAGAATGGATCCAAAACGTCAGAAGTATATACACCAATAAGAATAATAGATATCTCTTCGTCGCTCTCTGTGCCGATTGAAGCTTCAACTACACCAACGGCACCTTCGGAAAGGTAAAAACAAAATGTACAAACTGATAACTACAATTTTAAATTACAATTTGAATCATGTAATTGACTTTTGGCTTTTTTTTAAAGAAAATTGAACAGATTATATAATATACTTTAATATTTAAATACGGATTGAGATTTAATGTAGTAACTGTAGCTGCATATTTCTCACAATTTAAACTAGAAATTCAGAAAAATTTACACATTTAAACTGACAGATATAACAAATGCAACTGCAATTTTTGTACTGAATCTTATTTAATATATATGGATTCATGATTCTTTTTTATAGGTGGCAAAAAGGATGACCCATACGAATTGTTGCAGCTATGTGCTGGGACTCATTGTATGGTTCACGAGTTGAGTTTAATACATGGAGTTCAGAGTGCTGAAGGACTTCTTTTATGAGAAGAATACAATTGTGGTTGGTGTTGGAATAGAAAAAGTGACAGCCAAGCTTCAAAAGGACTTTGGTATCATATTTAATAAGTGTGTGGAGTTACGTGACTTTGCGGCAGAGGCATATAAGGGTTTGGAGGACAAAGATTTCAGCCAAGCCAGCATAGCGGAGCTAGCAAAGGCGGTAACCGGAGGAGAGATTGATTATGTGAAGCCTAAGAGTATGTACTGGTGGGATACCTCTGCAAGATGAATATCTGACTAAGTCCAGAAAAAGTCGATATTGGGATCCTCGAGATCATTACAATCGAGTTGAGTTTGAAGGTTTTCTTGTTGGATATATTGGAGTTATTCTAGTTCCAGAATTGAAATTATAAGATGCAGTGTGTGTGTGTGTTCACGGGGATTCCAAGGAAGTTATTTAGGGTTAATTTGTTAGGCCTAGCTAATTTGTCATTATTTGGGGAATTTTATTTCAACTTCGGTTGTGGAAATTACTTAATTCTATCATTTATTTTAGGATTTATATTTCACTTTATGCGTAATAATTTGTTTCTATTTTGGTATGTATTCATAAAATATGTAATTTTTTTTATTTTTATAACTTTTTTAATTCAATGTTGTAATTTTCATATAAATAAAAAAAATAAAGAATTTTTTTTAGGTAAATTTGAATCATGGAGCTGTGGTTATTTTTTATATTTATTACATATAAAATTTGTAAATACTTATAATTTTTTGTGAAAAATTTTTAAAATTTTCGATAAAAATTATAGCTTTTATCATAATTTTTATAAAAATCCGTAAAGTTTCAATTTATATGACCAAGGATTACCCTAATTCCTTTACTTGGTAGTTATGATATCGATCAAGTGTTAGTGTTTCTTTGCCCCTTCATACTAACTCGGCATATTTTGCGCCATGCTAAAACTGACATTCTGCTGCAAATTGGAATTATTTGAGAGAGAGAGAGAGAGAGAGAGAGAGAGAGAGATTTGAAAACATAAAAGATAATGCTGAATTTTTACAACTTATATATTTTTGTTCAAAACTCTTAAATTGGATACAGATTTAGCATTTCTTGGTATCATCCAGTTCAAAGTTCAAACATATTTTTTCGTTCAAATCGTTTTAAAAAGTTAATCTCTGGCATGTATTTTTATATTTAAAAAAATAAATATAAAAAGATAAGAAAACAATCAATCCTGTATTTTATATATAAAAATAAATATGAAAATAAAAATATAGTTGCAAAGTGTCAATGTTGCTTTTCCTTCTTGGCCTGGACTGTATTGTTTGTGTTATTTTTCACTTTATATGCTTCTTATCTTTAAAAATTTGTAAATAATATTATTGTTAAAAAATATATTCCCAAGTTGAATTAATTTTGGAGTTGTAAAATATAAGAGGTACAAAATTAAGAAATAAATTTGAGTGGACAATTATATTAAAAAAAAGCTTAAATACGTATTTTGTCCCACTAAATTATAAATTATTTAATTTTGGTCTCCCTTATTTAAATAATATATTTTGATCCTTCAAAATATTTAATCAGTACAATTTTAATTTCGTCACCGATCCATTAATGAAATACTTACCGGAGAAGCTGACATATCATTTGTTGTCTACATGGCTTAATTCTTCCGTTTTTTGGTTTATTACTTTTTCATTTTTTTTCATCACTTTCGCTCTTTCTCCATTTCCTTACATTTTTCTTCTTTTTCGGGCTTTTCAGACCTTTCTCACATTCCTTTCCCTTTCTTTTTTTCAATCCTTTTTCACTCCCAAAACCTAGCTCACCAGCCCCGGCTTTTGTCCCATGTTTCCGACCATAGATTAAGCGACGACAAGCCAACGATTCGGTAAAGGTAGTAACGCGCGTTAAGGCTAAGCCGTTGGTGGTGAAGTGCGATGATGGACGTTTGAGTCTTAACTAGTTGAGGGTACTGATTGATGACAGAGAAGTAGAAAGTCTGGGAAGCAGGGCGGCAACAACGACAAGGAAAGAAAAAAAAATGAAAGAAGCACGACGCAAGCTACAAGCTTGAAGGTGGCTCAACGGCTGGCTGGGGAGTGGTTGGTTCTAGTGATAAACCTGGTGGGTGAAGAAAGAAAGATGGAGAGAGACTGAGAGTAATTTTGGCTACATAATCAGCAAATTTTACAAACCAAAAGTTAATTTTCTTTTCCTTAAATTTTTGTAATATAAAAGTTATTTTTGTTTACATAATCTGCAAATATTGATTTGTTAATAGGATCTTGATTTGACTGTTTAGGAATATTCCATTCTATTTAACGATAAACTTGTCAAAATTAGTTAACTCAATCCTACAAGATTAGTCCACTGAGAAAAAAAAGGAGACGCAGATTAAATTGTTACAGTACCAATTTCAGTCTTAAGTGAACATTTACTAGATGATTTTAGGTGTGTTAAACAACCCATTACATTTTCAATATTAATTTCATATTATTAATTAATTAAATCAATCATTATTATTATTAAATAAAATTATTATTATTATTATTATCTTCAAACATGTATTGTTATTTATCTCTTTTATGAAAAATATCTTGTTCAAACAATTTCTCCTCATCATTACAAATTGTGCCTCAATCCTTAATAATTTATTTTTTTAACTTATATTGTAACTTTGATATAAAATATTAAAAATTTTCAAAAACTTTTTAGTGCATATTTGATGAAATTATAAATTTTTATTATTAGTATTGATTTTAGATAAGACTAATATTAAAATAGTAAGAAAATAAATCAAGACACTCTAACTCAAGACACTCTAACTTTTTACATGGGAATCTTGTCACGATCCAAAATCCTAGTCATGACACGTGTGAATATCAATTTTTCCATTAGTAATCACCAGCGTTTAAATGAATTTTACCATGTCATTATATCCATAGTTTACTTAGTTTGATTAATATCCAAGTGACTTAAATTGATTTGATGAGAAAGAGAATGGAACTCATAGGATCACAAATTGTTAATATATATATATATATATATATACACACACACACACAAACTTAAGCTTGCATAATATACAAAGTCACTATCCATTAAAATACGTGCCTCTTTCAACATTAGTATTTGACATCATAATTACTTTTCCAAAATGCAATTACATCTCCTTCACTAGCTCTACGAAACATTCTCTTATATAACACCTCAAGTTCCTTTAGGGACAAAATAAAACAAAGTTAGTTTAACATATAACACTTACGGATTCAAAAAGTATAGGTTTGACTAACTTTATCCCTAAGGGTTTGATGGCCATGTGATCTACATTTTCAAAAGGTGAGCAAAAAAAACCTTAAATGGTGGATCCTCTAAAGATCAAACCATCCTATAGTCATCATTAATAATACATTTGGGGGTTGTAAAGGAATAATCTCTACTTTGTGAAATACCTCATAGCCAATCAGGTTTAAGATTATTATATAATGAATTTTGGCCTTGTACATACTTAGAGGACTATCAACTATAGTGGTGAATGTATCAACCATAATTTCCATCAGATTGTTATCTATCTTATTTGTTTGATGTGGGATTGGCAACTATGTCTTGAATATTTGAAAAACAAATCCATAGAATAATGAGTCCGAAGTTCAATGAGATAAATATGTACCAAACATATAAATTCGTCACATAACAACAACAACATGTTTCCATACCATAATCAAATAGTTACGCTCATATCATTTCCATAAAGGTTTGTAGGGTATTCAAAGACTTACCACTAAGGTAATTTATATTATGCATTTCTCAACACATTAAGCCACTCTAGACCAATTCTGGCTCTCAGAGCCTTATGTTAACATTTCAAGTTTATCATGTATTTCAATTTCATGATATCATATTTCAATATTTCATGTAACAACAATATGAATCATACAGTGCTCAGCCATAATTCAATTATAACTCTCCTTGTTACTTCAATCCTGCCTTATCCTGCACAAACCTAACCTTTTCCCTTTAGCACCCACCTTGTACCCCTTCTCCGTATTAGAACATGCAGATCCAAGATCTGATTCATTATTTTTCCACCATAACCTATTATTTACATATCAAGCCTCAAGGACCATCAAGTACTAAATTATCCCATTTCCATAAAGGACATTACATCAATTCCATATGGATATATTTTACTATCATTTATAACATTGTGTGCCATTCCATGTTTCATGTATATAAACATGCTTTACACCATATAATCACTTACAATGATAATAATTTGATTAACAATCATAACATCACATCACATGTTATTCAATATCTCATATATACTATCAAACTTTACACCATAATACTAGTCACAGTAATCACATTTTCACAACCACAATCATTCATCATTATCATCATACTTCCTTGTCTTATGATCACCTTGGTTGATATATTCATTAATTATTACTCTTGCATGTACAATAATTTAATTCCTTGGTGTTAACTTATGAATTATATTTTTATAGCCTTCTATTTATTATGCTTGAATTATGTGGAGTTATTATAAAAGTAATCCAAGGAATTAAGATAAGGATTAGGAAAAATTAAATATTAGTTGAATAATGTGAAACTTGCTAAAAGTGCAATCAGAATCGCTAAAGAAGAACAAGAATAATCACAATTAAAATTGGAAAACTCATTTGTGGAAGACTCAATTGGACTCGAGGAAATGTAGTTAAAAGTGCCCGTCTGCTCATCAAATTTTGAAAACTTTTAGAAAGTCAAATTTCAAACACAATATGAATCACGATCAGAATCGAAAAATAGGGCAAAGATGGTTGATTCGAATCATACAATCTATTGTGGGTATTTTTTGATATTGCACAAAATGGGCTGACAAAGGCCCAATAGCAGATAAGTCCAAATGAAAAAAGAGCCCAGCCCACTCAAAAGCTAAGATCACCAAATTGCCAGCTACAAGAGCACAGGACAAAGCAGAAGCCCCAACTTGCTAAGGAATAAGCCCTAACTTGTGTAGGCCAATAATTCGTCCTACACGAACTAGCATCACCAAAGGTGAGCCCATAAGTTTGACATCACTAACTAAAGCCCAACAGCGACCTCAGATCTAGAGTCTTAGTTCGCGAGATGCAACATCTTGCCCAACTAAGGGCTCACTGTGGGTGAACTTGAAGTAGGCACCCATTCAGACTTGACTTGTGGGGCCAGTCTACAAGGAACAGCTCACAAAGGCCTACCTACAAAAAGTAGCCTGCATAAGTTGATTTACAGAAGCTGTACTTGTCATTTATATTTATTACTTGATGTATTTGATGTAACATAAATATAACTTATGTAATTATATTTGTAACTACCCAGCCTCTATAAATAGTAGGGAGGAGATCATTGTAAGAAGAGGCTAAAAAAAACATACTAAAACTCTGTAGAAATTTCATCATATCAATAAAAGCTACTATAGACATAGGGACCGATGCTGCCTGATTTTAGCTGAACCACGTTAAAAATTCTTCTGCATTCTTGTTGTTCTTCCTCCCCATCTCTTCACTCTTCATTTGCACAATCAGATTGTAGTTTGAGTCCTTAAGAACTCCTTGGATTAGCTAGATTTGGACCGAACCAAATTCCACCGTTAACATTTTTTGTGCCATTTTTAGGGACTCATCTATATCTTGGTTGATCTTCTTTTTGATTGCAATGGCCAGGGGAAGAACCATCAGAGCTTCAAATATTTTGGTTGATTAGCCGAAAGGCCACGTATCTACAACAGACTCTTCCGCTACTCCTGTTATAAATGTTGCCGTTAAATTGCCCTCAGCTGGCTCTTACCAACCTGTTGCTATTGTCAATGTGATTGATGGAGTACAAACCTGGCATCAATGACAGGAAAAATTAGAAAATATAATGGGAGAATTAACTAAAGTAGTTACAATGTTAGCAGAAGCATAGGCTCAGGGTGTGCAAAGGCAAGCCAAAGTCATTACACCCAAAAATGTGCACTAGTAGCAACAAGCTGGATGTTCGAGCAAAGTTAGCCAAGAATAGGCCTCGAGTCGCTGTCCCCATGACCAGGAAAGAGAAAGGAATCAATGATTTTCTAGTCAGTAGTCTAAGATGCAAGGTCCAATGATTGAAAAACTGCTTTAAAGAATAAAATGACTAGAGGAACGACCTTGGGCTCAAGGTGATCAAGCTCGTAGCAAGGAGAGGTTTCCATTTTCCAAAGAGATCGAAACACAACCCCTCCCTCACAAACTTAAAGTTCCCATGATCCCACCATACAATAGGAACACTGACCCTTATGACCATCGAGACACATTCAATGTTTAGATGGATTTACAAACCGTTGATCCTTTGGTTAAATGCCGAGTTTTCCTAGCAACTCTAGGGGGTGTACCTCAAGCATGGTTTAGAAGCCTTCCTGCTCACTCAATAAGTAGTTAAGAAGAATGTCAACAAAAGCTCATCAGTCAGTACCAAGTGTTAAAGAGGCAGCTTGCGCCCCCTGCCACCTCGTGATGGTCTTTCAACATAAGCATGAGTCACTGAAGGATTATATTGCCAGGTTTAGGCATGAAGCCAATTTCGTGAAAAATCTATATGAGGAAAACATTTTGATAGCAATCTCTGTCAGACTTCACAAAGATGGAAAACTTTGCAAAAGTAGATATAAGTCCCTGGTGAAGGATTTAACTAAGTTCTATGAGCGAGCGGCCAAGTAAATCAGGTGGGAGGAGACTTTTAGCTTAAATGAGTCCAAGCAAAAGGATGAGGTGAACAAATTCACTCAAAGCAAGAAGAGGAGCAATGGGGGTCAGAATAATGGATTTGACAACCAGCTCGCCAAAAGGACCAAAGACAAGCAACCTTAGCACCTAGGTCACCATGATCACTACAGTGTCCTATCAAACACTTCAAATAGGATATTTGCAATAGAAAAAGGTAGAGAAGATTTTGGAACTCCTAACCCCTTAAAGACTCCTCGTGTGAATAGAAACACAAACAAATTTTGCACCTACCACAATGAAGTTGGACACAACACTTTGGATTGTCGAGCCCTCAGAGATGCAATTAAAGATCTGATTAAGAGGGGGTCACTTAAAGGATTACGTGGTTGGACCTGTGGGACAGCAGCCTTCTCAGCCTTAGTGGAATCTTGAACAAGGGCAGACGACTGTAGTGAGAACCATATTTTGATCCTATAATGAAGCATGTAGAAGCAGCCCAATTTTATGTATAATAGTCTTTGAGAAGATTTTTAGCAAAATGAAAATTTGATAGTAAGCTCTCAAAAAAGTGAGCTCCCCTATCGTGGCTTGTGACTGTATCCTTTAAGTTTTGGGTTAAATTAGTATCGCGTTAATATGACCTACTCTTCGACACCATATTAGTACGACCATCTTAACATTATCGCATTAGAATGACCTACTTCCTAGCACCATCCTAGTGCGATCTAGTATGCATATGACTAACTTTCTGAGGCACAATATGCACGCTACCTCGTCATGCATATAACTAACTTTCTTAGGCACCATATGCATGCGACCACCAACTCATGCACATGACTAACTTTCTGAGGCACCATATGCACGTGACCTTGTTATGCATATGACTAACTTTCTTAAGCACCACATGCATGCGACCTCCTACTGGCCATGCATACGACTAACTTTCTTAAGCACTGTATGCATGTGACCTCCAACTCGTGCATATGACCAATTTTCTGAGGCACCATATGCATGTGATCTCATATCTAGCATGCATATGACTAACTTTCTCAGGCACTATATGCATACTGTTAGTGTAGATGGGTGCCCTAGACTAATTTGATTGAGTCCTATCGTATCCACAACTAAACATTCTGTGGATTGGATATTTAGGGTTGATTATTCATCTTATATTGCATTCATCATGTATTGCATATTTAAG
>JANHAO010029468.1:0-10413 GCA_026873985.1 Saraca asoca
TAAAATGCAATGTCATTATCAATTATCAAGATAAATTGTTTTTTAATAACAAGACAAATTGTTCTTCAACATCAAAATAAATTTAAGGTAAGAATCTCCTTTAGGGTTTACAATATCCCTAAGGCTAACACTATACCTATTAGAGCTGCCTATTTTTTATGTAGTTGAAATGTTGTTAAGAAGTACTAAATGTTGTCGTTGCTCCTATATATTCATTGTGTAAGTCTAGTTAAAATGGTTAGAATCTATGACATGATAGATGACAAAAGGAAATTACATATTAGATTAGAGTGTGATAAATGACTTTATATTCATATGTATGTGTACTTGTATATTTTACGTGTATGACCAAATGTTTTCCACCCAAAGGTTAGGGTGGATACTTTCTCTTATTAAGTGATGTACTCATTCCATTATTTGTTTTATAGAGAATGAAACTTTAATTGTTCTTTTTAATTCAAGGTAAGCACTTGTCTCAAAAAGGTAAGACAAAGGATGTATAAAATCGACTAGTACCAAACCAAATTGCATGGACCAATCTAAGCTAACCAAAAATTGATAATAGCTAAAAATTAAAAGTTGTAGTTGATTCTTCTTATGCAGAAATTGAATGGTTTGATTTGATGCTCTATTCATGGTATTGAAAAACTAACTAACACTAAATCGAGCCCAAATGCCTACCTACTAATGAAGTTTGGTGCCCAATTATAATAGGCCTTCTTAATTCATTTCAAATTAAGGTCTAAAATATATTATGTTTGATCTAGTTTAATTAAGTAATTCTTGCCAGTACTCTTCATTTTCCTTTACCACTCTCCATTATAGTAACTAGGCTAAGCATTTAAGCTTTCGTAAAGCTCACACTCGTCAATTGTCACATTACCTTTAAATAGACTTAGTTGTTCAAATCTCAATATTCAACTTCAAGTCCAATGGCTCAAATGGAAGAGGATAATAACATTGATTTTGGACGTTGAGATATATAGCTCTAAACTTTCAAAATCTTCTTCTAATTATTTTAATCTTTCTTTTTTTTTATTTATTGGTGTTTTGTTCTTATTTTTTTTCTGGGTTAAACTTTTTCTGATTCTATGTCTTATTGTAAATTTAAGTTTAATTTAATTGCTATGATGACTTTTTTTAGCTATTTTTTCTTTTCTTATCTAAGCTTGCATTTTTTGGAATATTTTTAGTATTTTGTTCTTTTTTCTACATGTTTTTACTAATACATGAAGTGTACTACATTCTTTGCATTTCTGGTATCATTATGTATTTTTTCAAGTATTTAAGATATTCTAATTCTTGTTATTTTTTTTATGGTTCTTTTTGTATTTTTCTTTCAAGTATATTATATTTTTCATGTTGTTCCTTTTTTTTCTAGTTCTATTGAATCTATTTTGCATTTTTTTCCTTGTAAGCAAGCATTATTATGCCCTTAATGTTCGTAAGATTTATTTATAACATTGCAATACTTTATAGTTTTTTTTAATTTTTACACATGCTCCAATGCTTTTGGATGCATTTTAATAATTTTATATTTATTCTAAACTTTTTATTATAAATATCCTTTAATCTTTTCAATGGTATTTATCTTTTCTTTCTTATATTACAATAAAGGAAATGAGTGAGACATATTTTTCACAAGAGGGAATTCCTTATACTAATGAGGAAAATGAAAAGACAAGCTTAGATTCTTCATTTGATAGAGTGGCTCCTAAGTCTTCTAAGACATGTAAAACTAAGAAGGGGTTGAAAGTTTCAAAGCATAAGAAGAGGAAAAAGGTAGTAACAAATGATGGTAAGAGAAATTCTTTAAGACATGCTTCATTGGGGTGGAATCATTTTGTTGTTATTGATAGTTAAGCCTAGAATGGTCTGAGGTTGCTTGTAATTGGTGTGGAGCTAATTATGCTTGTCACCCTAAGAGAAATGGGGCTAGTAACACAGCAAAACATTTAGAGACTTAGTGTAAGAAAGTTCTTAGGGAATTATTAGATTTTAAGCAAGCAATACTTACTATTTTGACAAAGAAAATGGAGGATGGGTAAGGATATGGGAAAAAATTAGTTGTTGTTTCTTTCAATGTAGAAGCATGTAGAAAGGTATAAGCTAGGATGGTTATTGTAAATGAGTTATCTTTTAGACATGTGGAATGTAGGAGATTTGGGTATTCGACCAGCATTGTTCAACCTTTATTCTTTGTTTGATCAAGAATGATTGTAGCTAAAGATTGTTGGAATCAGTATTTGAATGAGCATAGCAAGTTGAAGAGTATTTTAATTAAAAATTGTCAAAGCATTTGTCTCATAAAAAATTGTTGGACTTTAGTCCAAAATCTAAATCATATGTGTTTAATTGCACACTTTATTGATCATGAATGGAAGTTGCATAAGTACACATTCAATTTTAAACAAATTGCAAATTATAAGGGTGAGACAATTGGTATTGCCATTAAGAAATGTCTCTTAGGATAGGGGATTGATAGGGTATTCATTATCATTGTTGACAATATATCTTCAAATGATACTACCATCTCTTACTTGAAAAATAAGATCGTTGATTGGAACAACCATGTTATGAAGGGAAAGTATTTGCATGTTGGATTTTATGCATACATCTTAAATGTTATTGTCAATTATGGCTTGAAGGATATGCATGACTCAATATTCAAAATTAGAAGTGAAGTAAGATATATTTATGCTTCCCTTGGTTATATCCAATTGTTTAAGAATTTGGCTCAACAAGCTAGGATAGAAGACAAGAGCTTGGTTCAATGAGATGTCCCAACTAGGTGGAATTCCACCTATCTTATGCTTGAAAGTGCCTTGAAGTTTTAAAAAGCTTTTAAAAGGTTTCAAGAGAAGGATGCTTGCTTTGCTTTAGAATCTACAAAAGGTCTTCCATTAATTAAGAATTGGAAGAATGCTAACCATGTTATCAAATACTTGAAGGTATTTCATGATGTCACCAACAAAATTTCTAGTTCTTTGTTTGTTACATCTTCTTAATATTTTCATGTGTTTTGTTTGATATTGAATACTTTAAGTAGTTAGTGTGAAAGTGAAGATCCATTACTAAGCAAGAGGGTTGAAATAATGAAACTAAATCATGATAAGCATTGGGGTAACATAAAAAACATCAATGTTACTATTTTCATTACAATAAATCTTGATCCTAGATACAAACTTAAGTTTGTTGATTGGAGTTTTGGAAAGTTGTATCATAAGGAATTGGCAAACTTTATGTGTAAAATGATAAGAGATGAATCATATCAAATGTATGACTATAATGGCTCAAAAGGGCTTATTGAATCATCAAATCCTAGGGCCTAAATTATTCCAATAAATGATATGTGCTATTTTATTATGGAATTCGATAAGGACATAAATGATGGTAACAATCTTGATACCACAACAAAGTTAGAGAAATATCATGCAAAGACCTTAGGGAAGAGAATATCCAAATTGATATCTTCAATTAGTGGAAGGTAATCTGTATTAAATACCCAATTCTTGGTCAAATAACTAATGATGTCTTAGTTATGCCAATTTCTATTGTTGCTTTGGAATTGGCTTTTGGCATATGAGGTTGTACTCTTAATCGATATAGGAATTTCTTGACTTCAAAAATAGTGGAGGTCATTGTTTGTGCTCAGGATTAGTTTCAATCCAGCCATTTACCAATTGGTATTGAAGAGCTTATGGAAGAGTTTGAAAAATTAGACTTAGGTAATATCTGAATTTTTATCATTTTTTTATTTCATGTTGAATTTGTATTGCATGATTCTTTTTTAATTGTAATTTAAAATCAATGTTCAATTGTTTAGAGTTAGTCTCAGGTCCTTCTACTCTTTATGATGATGCGAACTTTGATGACTGAACCTTATTCCACCATGAAAAGTATTTAATTCCATTGCTAAATTCATCCTTCTTTTGATTGTTAATCATTATATAGACATAACTTTTTTTTGTTTTATTATTTATATTCTTACAATTTTATGCTCAATTTTGCTATTAGAATTGGAATATGCTTTTATTGCTAGCTTTTTTAGAAAGTTGGAGTTGAAGGAAGATAACTTTATGTTTTTACTTTTTTTTTCAATTAAAATGATGCTTTGTTGAGATCTAGACTATTGGATAATGCATATCTTGTTGATTAGCTCTGATTAATGGATTTGTTTAAGATTAATTAAGTAAGTTAACTTTTAATTCTTGCATATTTTCATTTTTTGTTAGGTCAATTTAAATTTGGCATAAACTGTGATATTGAATGACTCAGCCTTAATGTGTGATTTATGAGTTATATTTAGAGATGAGGAATGGCTCTACCTAGCAAGAAAATTAATGTTATTTGTGTTATAGAACAGACCACCAACAATAGGTTGACAACCAGGTCAAATTGGCAATACAAGTGTGGTTTGGTTTGGTTATTAGACAAGATTGCATAGTAATTGGTCTCATTTTCAATAGAATTAAAGAGCTTAGTTTGATTTGGTCAAGCCTAATAACTAATCGAATCAAGCCTTCTTGCACCTTTAGATAGGACTATTAGTATGCAGGTATTTGATTAGTGTTGTAGTTTCAATCGTGCCAACTCCAGTTTTTCAAACAATTTTCTATTACTTTATTATTATGACTATGTTGATAGTGAAAATTTGTTTTAGGATTTATTATTTTTTAACAACTATGCATATGAATAATTTCATTCAGATTATTTGAAAGTTTGACTTTGTTTATGTAAAAACCTTTTTCTTGAAATTTTATTGAATAAATGATTTATTTTTGTATAGGATAGATGTATATGAGCTTATGGGTTCTTGGCCTACCATTAGGTAATCCTAGCTAATTATGTTCCCAAAAGTGAGGATGTGACACACAATTTCAACTTTTAATATCAATTCTCTAGCACCAAGAGTTTTTGATCATATATCAAACCCCTTTTGGCCAATTGGTTTGCCACTTAATTGAATTCCTTATTACAATGGCTCATTCTCATATGATAAGATGTGCCTAACTTTTCTTTGCAATCAAGACCAAAACAAAATACATATTTGTAGTGGTTGTGTTACTATAGTTCATTAATTTAACAATGTAAGATTAGTCCAATTCTATTCATGAACCAAGAGAAAGAGGAGCTTGCCAAGAAAATTTTGGATGGGCTTAAGCAAATTTAAAATTTTAACTTGTAGTGAAAAAGAAATTTTTGAATCTAGATTTTGTTATAGTTATCACACATATTTTAGAGGAATAATCATTTTTAACAATCACCTTATCACATTTTGGCACATGAACCCACTATAAGCATAAACAAAAAAAGGCAAGTGAAATATGCTTTGAAGTAGATTCATTTCTATATAAGTTAGATATTTTAACCAACCTATCAAGGAAATGTCATTTTCTAAGAATTATCATATTGGAGTGGTTTTTTGACAAAAAGGGAAAAGATGTTCCATAGTTTCCACACACTAATTGGTTTTTCAAGTTTGAAGAACTAGATATATTACTATTGATAAGAACTAATAGACGAGTATTCCTAATTTCCATCATAATCAAAGTAGTCCATTCATCAGGAAAATTGAAGGCTTTAATAGTGAATTCTATGAAATCTCATTTCAAATATTTATAAGCTTTTCAAGGTTTAACTACATAGTGATTCATCTATTGGAATTTTGCTATTGTTTATAAAGTGGAAGACTTCTTTAACAATAATAGTTTAACAACACTCCTTCTTCCCTCGACAAAAACTCCATGGTTAAGGCTAGTTAAATTTGGGAGAAAGCTTTTTAACCAAGAGATAATAATTTTATGACCAATTTATAAACCATATTAGATAGACTAATGTGTTTAAACTAGTTTTGATTTTAGGCTTGCAACTTTGTGTATAAAGCAAATAGGGTTTGGCACTAATCTTAGGATTATAACCATGGAGTGAAAGAAATTGAAATAGAGTTGCAAAGTTTCTTTTTAATTTCTTCCTAATAAAATTGAAAGAAGCTTGGATATAAGAAATCAACCCTTAGAGCTTGAAAGGGATTGAAGGATTATAAGGCATGTTTTATTTCACACTTATCTGGGGCTTTGAGAAAACAAGACCAAATTTTTAAAGGGATTCTCAGGTACTCAAAGTTAAGGTAAAAGTGTTTGGAGTATGATCCTGAAAGAAAATTTTGAAATGATTTAAAATGTTATTTTTGTTCTGAGTGGAATTGTAACACTGGCAATCTTTTGTTATTTTTAGACCATAATGTGATTGTTCCTTCACCTTAACAATTAAAGTATGGAAGAACTATGTTGGAATCTCTTAAACTAAGTCAACAAATCTTAGATTTGGTAATCCAAAATTCTTTATCTTTTAACCTACTATATTCCTCAATAAAAAACCTTACTAGCCTATAAATGGATTTTGATGTTCCAAAGCTAGGATTTCTTGAAAAACCCTTAATTCTAGAAAGAATTCTCTCTTTTCCTTAAAAAGGTTGTAAAAAGTTGAGATGTTTGAAGATTTAACATTTTCTAAAAAAAAAAAAATAGAGCTCTAATCTAAAGAATGCCCTTAAAGGATCAGCAAGACGAAACTAGAAGAGGGAAAGAAGGATGCCTTATCCATATAGGCTCAAATATGAAAGGTTAGTTTCTTGCAAGGTTATAAATATGGTTAGTGTTAAGCAATATAGGGTAATGATCCAAAGATGTTTGGGGAAGGTTATAGACTTTCCTATCTAGAAAAATGCTTAATCATGTAAAGTTAGCACAGATTCTGTTTATCCTTTCTTTAATTATATGACTTACCTCCCTTTTATTAACCTAAGTAAACCTAGGTCTAATGAACCCTAAAGCAACAATATTACAACAATACAAGCATTGTCTAAACAAAGAAGCCTTATTATGATGAGATATTGGTCTATGCCTAATTTTTTAGATTGTTACAAGATATCATTCATGTCACAATAACAATTCATGGAACTATAATAGAGGTGAAGAATTGCACAAATTATCCCAAAGCATACACTTACTTGTTAAATAAAGGCTAGCATAAATTCTGATAAAAAATAACTATTGAAACATATATTTACTTCTAAATAAATCGCATAGAAGGAATGATCCATTAGCTAAATTGAAAAGCTATTAAACAAGTTCCATAAAATCCAAATCCCTTCTACTTTTCCCATGACATCCACTTTGAGCCACATTTCAAAGCTTAGTTTGCTTATAATTTTAGTTGCTTTGTAGATAATCCACTTTCTATTAGGATGAAGACATCTAGTTGGTAGGTTTTGAGCAAGTCATTCAAGGTCCTCTTAAAACCTTTCGACATTCCATGATAAAATCTTCATGGGAAACATACTTGGTTAAAAGGATCAACATAGTTGAGAGCATTAATGCTTTTGATATCTGGTTCCACTGGCCAAACCTTTGTGATGTGTTCCATACTTAGGTTCTTTGACTTAGTCAAGGAGTTGACGTAATAGTCACGTTCTTGTATGTAAGCCTTTTGAACAAGTCTATTAGGTCTTCTTCCCCTTGATTGTTATACCTCCACCATCTTCATCATCATCACATCCACTGTAGGTTTCTTTATTAGTGCATTTAGGTTGTTCTTTATCCTCCTATCTTCTAGCATTTCTTTCTATGCATAAGCTAAGAGCTTTGTTCATATTTGTATCCATGTCTTGTGGCTCTTCGATCCCTCCAACAAGTTTGACTAAAGCTATGGATGATAGTTAAGAATGTCCCCATTGGTACTTGGAACCTCAAAAAGGATGCCTCTAGTTCCAAATTTGTTAGAATGAAAATCAAAACTCCAATTTGTAGAATCATTTCTTCCATCCTATTTTTACTCTCTACTTTATATTTATCTTTATATCTTGTGGCATTTTTTCTTAGTTGTGTGGTGTCATGATGGGAGGAGTCGTTTTAGCTGCTTTTGTAATTACAAATATTAAACTTTCATTGAATAGAGAGACCTTTTTGTGAAAATTTATGTATTTAATTTTTAAAGCTAGGCTTATGGTTTTGTATGTACCCAAAAAAAAAAACATACTGATATGTATTCTTGTAATTTTTGTAAAAAAAATTCATATTTTTCCAACATTTTTATTAAAAATAATAACTTTTATATAAAAGAAATTTTTGAAAATTTTTTTGATGCAATTTTGATTGATAGAATTGTAACTTTTTATATATTTATTATGCACAAAATCCATACAAAATTATAACCTTTTGTGAAAAATTACAAAATTTTATATGTAAAGTTGCAAATTTTATTATACTATGATAAAACCTTCCAAAATTTCTTATTATCTATTGAATCAATATTATCCTCAAATTTATATCATAAAACTTTTATCATAACAATACCAATCTACTAATATCAATTAAATTAAAAAATTATAAGATAAAAGAAATTAAAGTGTTATAATTATTCCTTATGGAATTTCATAATTATTGAATGATCAACTAATTATAATATCATTAAAAACTATAAATATGCCAACATGATCAAATTGTTCAAAGTAACAAAAGAGTAACATTGTGCTTATTTATTTTAATTTATTTAGTCTTACTTATGATATATATATATATAGTGAGATTTGATTAAAACTAGTTCTACTTATTCATTAATTGACTTATATACCTAGTTTGTGTGTGATTTTCCAACTAAAATACTATTTAAAATATATTTCAAGAATCTAACTCTTCAATTTAAAACAAGACATTGGTTGAATAAAAAAAAGCTGAGAAAAAAAGAGAAGAAAAAAAGGGGTGTATTGCCATTTGTCAAATGATGAAGGTTAAAAGAACAAAATTAATATTAAAAATATCAATGAGTCAACATTTATAAAAAGAATAAAAAATTAGACAAAAATCTTCATTGACTGGTAGTCACTTTTTCATTGTGTTAATATTAATTGAATAATATTAAATGCAAAATTTATAATTCTTGTAACTAACTCATAATTAAAGTAGGGTGTAGTTTATTACTCAATCTTTTCCCATTTCAATGGGTTTAGATTTTAAACTTCAATGGTTATGTATGTGTGTATATGGAAATGACTGCAGGTGTACCACACTCATTTAATGGTCTTGATTTAGTCAACATGAAAAAATAAAATGGCCTAGCATAAATAATTTATTACTGAAAATTTTATTTTTGACTCCTAAACTTCTATGTTTTAGAAATATTGTTCAAAATCAATGTGTTTCACATTTATTAGTCCAACTTAGCCAAACATAGATATGGAAAATGAAAAACACAGGAAGCGATGAAGACGAAGCTGCACAATGAGGGAAAATGAAAAAGAAGAGCTGATGGTTATGCATAGAGAAGATGTCATGACACTAAAAATGGGGACATGGAAATGGGGATAAAGAGTTGGTGGGGATGAGAAATAAGGGAGATGGTAGGTTGGTGATTCGATGAGAGGGTTAAGAAGAGGGAATGAAAACGAGAAAAGATTATTTTCGAAAAGGCAACAATAATACTATGAAGTGTTAATGGAGGTGTATAGAGGTGGTTGAAGAAGAAGGGGAAGCCAAGATAGCAGGGAGGCCTTTGGGGAATTCTATTGAAGGAAAAAGAAGAAAGAAAGGAAATAAGAAAAGTAAGGAAAAGAAAAAAAATAGTTGAAATAGATTTAGTGTAAATCAGAAGCATTCAGCTTAAAATAGTGCACATTGGGTGGCCAAATCTTGTTTGAAAGATTCTCTTCCCCTTTGTGGTGTCCAATCATCCACTTCAATTGCATTTTTTATTGTCCAAATATCTTTTGCAGGATTAGCTCTTTGGTTTTGGCTCTGTTGTTATTTTTTTTATTAGGTGAGCTCTTATTTGCTTTTGTATCTAAGGCTTGTAAGGGTTGTGTGGTGGCTTAGTGTTAGTAGGGAAGCCACTAGGTATGTTTTGATGATGTTTTGTATTGTTTCTAGTGTCTTGTGTTTGCCAACACCTATTCTAGGATTGTATTTTCCTTTTCCTTCATTGAGCTCTATGTGTTATATAACTCTGCCTTTGTCACTGTGTTTTTACGCAGGTTCATAACCAAAAAGAAAAAAAAAAAGATAAATCTCTGGGTTGTGTGCCCTATTGGACTAGTTTTTTATTTTAGCAACATTTGTAAATACTTGATGTTTACGGACATGATAATAATTTCTTAGAACTAGTGGAAGAAAGTGGGATCCATCCTTCTTTTAATATTGATAAAATATTTCCTATTGATTTAATAGTGTAAATTTATACCACCTTTTTATTGGTGCATAGTGATCTCCCCTCTCTCTCTCTCTCTCTCTCTCTCTCTCTCTCTCTCTCTCTCTCTATATATATATATATATATATATATTTTTTCTATATATTTTTTTTTTTTACACTCTCTTTATTGTGTATTCGCGTTTGAGTTTGGTGTTTTCAGTATTTTTT
>JANHAO010029469.1:0-10377 GCA_026873985.1 Saraca asoca
TTTGCTGGATCAAAGGATGGTCATTTGGGCTCATGATCCATGCCAATTGGGGGCCTTAAAAGTCCAATTCTGCAGAGCCCATTTTCGCAGTATTTCTGCCCTGAGTTGTAGCTCCATTTTCATGCCCAATTTGATCTCTTTAGCTCTGGAAGTCTTCATATGAAATGTGGCCTTATGTCTTACTTCAATTTGGGCTTAGTTTCACCTCAATTGGACTTATGTAGCTCTAGATATGATCTACTGAATGTTCAGAGGTCAGGCTGCCAGGGATAGGGCTAAGATAATATTATGATTCTGACTTGAGCTCCAATTTTCGATGACCAATTGTGAGATTTAGCTTTTATAGTCTTTATAAAAGTTGTAGATCTTTCTCTTATCTTTCTCAAAAAATAAGAATCACATTAATTGAATAAGTGTAGCTCGAGATATAGGCAGATTACAAAAATCGCTCAAAATGGCTAAAAACTACAGAATTTTCCAAATGATGCCAATTGACACTAAATCATAAATACACACTAATACAGCTAGAATAAGTCATTTTTGGACCATAAAATTCTAAGTGAGAGGACAAATAAATGGTTGAAATATTTTGTTATCTGGTACCAAACCCAAAAATTCACGACTAAGGTTTTATAAAATGATCAGGATAAAGCCTAATCTTCCTACGCTAAAACTAAGGTGAATCCTAAATGCTTACATAATCAATTTAACTGTTAACTTGTTCTATCAAACTAACCTTCTTTAATTAGGGCTATATGTCATGTTCCACTGTGTCTTTAGCTTTGACATTATACATAACCCACCTTCCACATAAGTCCATGAATAGGAAGTAACAAATGTATATAAGAATAATTCCTATGGTATGAGCTATAAATGGTAACAAAGTATCTTCATCCACTGATATCTTATGGAGGTGGAATGAAAGCTAAAAATATTTACAATAGTCAGAACAAGACATATAGGCTATATGAGTAAACTCTATACAAAAGAACTTTAGTAATTCTAACAGTCTTTGAGTGTTTTATCCCTACCGTTAAGCATGTTTAATATAGATTCTTTATGCATAAGTGGTCCATCCATATTTTTGTTCTTTTTTGTGTAGTTTTATACTTTTTCTTAGCCTGTTTCATATGCATAAAACATATTTATTTTAATATCTTCATGCATTATACTCAATTCACAGTCATACTTACTTTTTCACCCATTCTCATGTTCATGTATACTCATTCACATACTCAGACATACTCATTTACATATTTATGTGTACTCATTCACATGCTTATACATAATCATTTGCATACTCATGTGTACTATCATTCATACATTCATATACTTGTTCACACATACACACACATATTCACATGCTTACAAGCATGTATTTGTATACTCATTCATAAAATCGTGTATATACATACGCAAACTCATCTTCATATGATAATTTAAACATAAAATCAAAGCATAAATAGTAAACAATACAATAATACATGCATTTTCATGGATATGTATTTATGTTTTATTACTTTTGGACCAACCTTATCTTTCTCTCCTCCCTTTATTCCTTTGGGATCAACCTTATCCATCTCTTCTCAAATTTAGGTAGTGCACACTTGCATGCATTTATATGGCCCCTATTTCTCTTGCCACATTCATGGCCTTCTCATATTCTTAGTATGATTGTATTTCATTATTTGTGATCACACTTTCATTGATTTCTTAATTTATCACAATTTCATATACAAGGCCTTTGGAGCCTTCACATAAATAGCAAATTTTATACGAACATAATCTATGTTTTAGGGCTTAGCTGAATCATATACACATACACAATGTATTTATTTTGTCCAATTCTTTGCCATTTAAGCTTTTAGGCCAAAATTCATGCCACTTTATACATTGGACTTTATTTCATCCAATTCCTTTGCCATTTAACCTTTCAATTTTATATTTCTAAAATGCAAATTTAAGGTTTAAATTCATGTTTTTTTTTCTAAACCCAATGTTACGGGCTTTTAACATGTACTTAATTAATATGTCCATACATGTTTATTTAACAATAATAACTCATGGAGGTATCTTGAAACTAGTAGACCAATTTCATAATATCTTACCATCAAATGACATGAGCCCATAGTTAATCCACCATGCATTTCAGACAAGGAACCAAGAAACACTTAACCTTCTTTTAGCTTTTTGATTCAGCCATGAGGTCCATTTCAAAGGGAATTTTTTCTATGAAAATATAAAAACAGGTTAGTGGCCTAATGATAAAATAGTTTACATACAAACATATAAATTACATACAAACATATAAATTTCAACATGACAAAACTAAGAAGTTCATCTAGCATTTATAACACCTTAATCATGGATTTTCCCATCAAGTGGCAAGGCCACTCCTCACCCATATTTCCAAATTTTCTTGATTCGTATATGCAAGATTCTATGGGCTCTTCTAAGATTTCATATAAAGTATACACAATCAATTAAGTCATGCAATAATCAAACAACAATTTTCATATACAATTTCCTCAAGTGGCTGAACCATGTCTCCCTACAAGTTCTCAATTTTTCAATCATATATTCCACTAAATACATGCAAACTTCATATATCATTCAAGAACAACTACTTAAATAATTTTACACCCTTATAACTACTAGGGTTTACATAGATGTTTATAAAATTCAATCTTCACATCACAACTCTGCTCACACATGTAACAAAATTTCCAAGTAGATTCTAACCCCTAGGGCCAAACCTCAGGGTTAGATTTGGGCAAAGCTTCACTTTCCTCTACCCAATACCCAAAGAGGTTGAATGTAACACCCCTAAAGTTAACCTAACTAGACTCAAACAGGGGCCTAGAAGGGTGATTAATTGACCACTGACTCGACCCCGAGGGTGGCAGGTCGACCGAGTCTTAAGAGATGGTTGACCAGTCAGCATTAGGTTAAACAAAATCTGACACATGAAATTTGAGATGACAAAAGCCTTTTGTAGTCATGTCATTGACCAAAGTTGAAAACCTATAAAAAAAATCCCCAATGCACTCCTAATTTTAAAAGTTGAATATAAGGTAAAACGATCAAATCAAAAGCAAATTTGATTATCTTCTATCTCATCTTTATGCTTTATTAAAAGATTTAATCAATTAATTCTTTTAGATTTTGATGATTACAATAATGCTTCTAGGTGTAAGACCAAAATCCAAGATTAATACTTGAGATAAACTTATGCGTTGTAGGCCCCAGACATTCTACTTGTTCAAGTGAGTGAGAATTCTACTCTCTAAATCTCTTTTCGTATAAAGTAATTATTATGAAATTATCTTAAGCTATTTTATTGTGTTGGATAGTAAGGATTTGGCACAAGAAATTACATGAATGTAAATAATGAAATAATGTTAAACCTACTAATGTTAGAAATATATAGTGAACCAAGAATAGACCTAAAAAAGTTGATGTATATATTTTCAAGTATAAGATCAGATTCATGTGGAAAATAGTTTCAAGATAGAAATCTAAAAATTATTTTCCTAGTTGATTATATGAATGTTTATTTGAATATTTGTATCCAATGAGACAAGAAATGAGAAATAGTATGGAATTCAAGCTGAAGATAATCTTAGGAATATCAACTATATATAATCTCATGAGTATAAATTTATCACCATAAAAATTTAGATCAATCCTATTTTTAGACCATATAAATTCCAAAAAAATTTCATTACAATTTCAATAAAGGTTTTCAACAGAGCTGAACACTAGTCGGTTACGGTCAAGTTTGAGACAGACTTTAAACCGACCGAAGTATATTTGAGTGGCAGAAAGGAAATCCGCACCCTTCTGATTGAAAGTTGAAACCGTAAATTTGGGTTACGATGGGTGCAGACGGTATTTGGCGGATTGAGTCTGTTTTCAAGATTCAAGCAGGAATTTTGATTATCCTGATGTTTAAGGAGTAAAGAAACGAATAGCAAAGAGAGAAGATGAAATCGTGCAACCATACAAGGCATGAGGAAAGAGAAGGGACTTTGAGAAGAAGAGAGTAGAGTGAGAAGACCAAAGTGAGAAGACTAAGAAACAATAAAATATGAGTCTGACACAAACAGCAAAAAAGTGAAATATTATTTACGCATATTATTTTTAATATACATAAAAATAAATAATAATTTAAATAAATAAAAAAATTAAATTAAATTTATTACAATATAAAATATTTTTTATTATTTATTTATATATTATTAAATTAATAAAAAATTTTAAAATTTTTTACTGTTAATAAAATTTTTAATTATTATTATTTGTTTAGTAATATGTTATTTTTTATTAATTAATAATATAAATAATTTATAAAAGTAATGAATCAAATTTAAATTTATAATAAATGATATTATAATAATTTAAAACAATATTATATAGATGTGTTAAATAATATAAGAATTATTGCAAATGATTAACATTATTTAAAAATAGATAATGAAGTTAAAATACTGATCACATATCTCAACGAAATAATAATTAATATAAAAATCTAAGACTTTGCCGAAGACATGACAGATTAAAACATAGAATTACGTAAAAAAAATAGTTATATTAATAAATAATAAAAGTTATGTCACGGGAACAAAACTATAAAATGCTACAGCAAAGGTTACCGGTTGGGCTCGGTTTGAGACGGGTTTGTTTTGTTATATTCCACATCGACAGGAATTTCAAAAACTTTCACATATCAAATCCCATTTTGACCGAACGAAAATTCAAACAGACTGTAATTATGTGTTAACATGGTCGGATCAGTGGGATTTATTCGGTTATCTAAATTTTGCCCGCCCCTAATTTTTAAGTTCAATTTCTCTAAATTATCATTTTGAGCTTTGCACAAGTTTTTTGGAAGATATTATCTATGAATATATTTAGTTAAATATTTTTATTATTTTATATTTTAAAGTTTTCTCAGTTTAGAAGGATTAAATGTTTTACTTAAATTATTTATATTGATTATTATTTCATATTAAATAATACTTGTTATCTTATTACAATGAACCCAAATTTCCTTTATGTTTTAAAAATACATTTTGTTTTCAAAGAATAAAATTATTTTTCAAAGAAAATATATATATTTTCATCTCGTGAGCATGTAGTATGCATAAGAAAGGTTAGGATATATCACGAATTGAAGTATGATGTGGTTAACCAATTGCCAATGATAGTAGAAAGGAATCCAATAGAAATTATGTAAGATAATGAAAAGCTTCAAAATGTTTGTCATTAAGAATTGATATGAAAAGGTGAGAGCTAGAAGATGTATTATTTATAAAAATTACTTTACACATGAAGGCAGTTCTGTGATTAGGTGCAATGTAGGAGGGTACAAACTCAAAAATTTATAGACCTTCAATAATGTCTTGAAGGACAATTTAGTTATCAGTTATCATCGCTCTTCTAGTAATCACCAATGTCAATATAATCTATTTGTAGGCCTTACAAGGTCAACAGTATGACAAAATGTAAAATTTTTCATGAATCAGTCTATGATTTTGATAGAATGACAGTATTCATAAGACTAAGGATAGTCAATAAGGATAAGGAAATCAGTTTGGAGAAATATTAGAGATGGTTGTGTTTTTACAAAATATATTCATACTCACATTTTCCCCATGTATTATATATATGAATTATATGTACATGTATGGCCTAAAATATTATTAACCCAAAGATAGGTTTACTTTTTCTGCTTATTGAGTACTTAAGTTGTACTCGTCCAATTCATTAACATTTTTTAGATTAATGAATTTATAGAAGTTATCTCATTTAGAAGATACTTTATAGAATGCATATGTTTAAATTCAAGTATGTGGTCTCACTAATTTACTGTAGTCATTAGTGTCCATCCTACCTAATAATTGATCTTAGTTTATGGGTTTGGGTTTTCAGAAAAAGTATTTATTTATTTATTTATTTCAAAGGAAATAACAAATCATATACTTAGAGTGATTTTAAGTAATTCTTGCATATCATAAGTTATGGATGAAAAGGGCCCAAAAGTCATATTTTTCGCATATTTTTATGTTTTCAAAATATGAAAGGATTTTCAATAAATGATTGTTCATGGGTTTGCAAGTCACCATATGGTGATTTATATCAATCACACCCTTGGGATTTTGGTATGTGGCACTGAACCATACCCCTAAATTAGAGGACTTTTTTATTCATAAATTTAACATGCAAGACCAAACTTATCCATGATACCAAAATAGTTTGAATTTTAGCTAACATATTCACTATATTTCTCATAGTGGCCAAAGCTAACCATGAGAGGTTGGACTTTTCATTCTTGAATTATTAACATGAAAATTCATTTCTAAATACATTTTTATGCCATAATCTCATTAGCCTGAAAATTAATTAGAGGATCTCCTAAAATTCCCTATCTATGGTTGAAACATGGCATATCTTTCAAGAGGAGATTTTTGCGTCTTTTAATGTTTCAAACATGCAAAAAGCAATTCAAGCATATCTATACATAACTATCCATATTTCAAAATTTAATCATGTTACATGTTCTTTCTTGCATGTTTATTAGAAGTTTCACTTGATTAGAGGATCATTCTTTCTACCTAAACTATATCAGATTTAATACGTGTGTTAAAAGACTATCAAAGTGAAATTTATAGAGAGAGTACTCACCTTGAAGAGGATGAGCTTGGTTGAATATGGAAGACTTGGTCTTAAAAGAAAAATACCCTGTTGATGTCAGAATTTGACTCGTGCGGTGAGCTCCAGATTCTGGCTAACGGGAGGAGTTCAGGGATCTAATACTACTTTTAAAGTGCAGAAGAAGATAGACCGAGAGGAAGAAGGGATGGAGAGACAGCGAGTTTAACATGGTTCGACTAAATTCGGGCGGTACCGACCCTACGTTCACGGCAGAGATTTTATTATTGTATTGAGAAATAATTTTAGTAGAGTTTCTGCTTACAAAGTTTGGCCTCCTCTTGCTCTCCCTATTCTAATAAAGCAATCCTATTTATAGAGGAAGTAGGAGTTACATGTATTAATTACAAATTACAGTTATGTTACATTAAAATATAAATGGAAAAGACAATTAAATGCTACAATTCAGTTACTGTAGAATGTAGGCTATTGGGTGGGCCCCCTTGGTCGGCTGTAGACTTGTGTTTGTCAGATCCTTTGCTTGGTGCGGCTGTGCCAAGCCAAGTGCTGGGCGTCTCGAGTGGGAATTCCTGGCTCGGGGTCGTCATGAGAACTGCTGTAGCGAGCTTGGTGCTGCTATAGTAAGGTAGTGGGCTCGAGTAGGGTGATCGGTTACTTGATGAGCTGGTCTTGTGATCTTCTCACTGCGTCGCTGCTTCACTGCCTCGCGAGGCGAGGCTTGCTTCATGGGATGGTGTCGGATTGCTTCACTGTGCCACTTTCTGATAGGCGAAACGAAGCTCACTAGGTGCCTTTGGTGTGCCCAGGGCTACGAGCTCTTGAGGCTACTTTTTGCATATAACATAAGCGCCGTAACTCTCGATTTGCTCTGCGGACCAGGAGTTGTAAGTTTTCGAGACTTGATTCGTATCTTCAGTCAGTGTCCTCCCTTGACTGAAGTGTCATGTCAGATGTCTTTCTGTTCTATTTTAGGCCATACTTTCTTTTGTTTGCCTTTTTTGGCCATTGGCATGGCATTTTATTTTTTCTGATTGCTCAATCTGTTGTGAGTGATAGAGAAGGGTTGCATGCAAGCTGCGCCTAACAAATCTCATTTGAGACATGAGAAACTCATCCATATGAGAGTTGTGGGAAATTTGTGTGAAAGTTACAATGATTTTATTTCAGTTTCTTTGTGCTGTAGTGGGCTAGTGACTAGGATTTTATTTTGTTTGCTAAAGTTTTGTTTTGTTGTGGGGAGGTGAAAACCATTTGTTAAGTTTTTGTTTTGTTTGAGTTTTCATAGCCATGAGGTAGGCTCAGGGCCGTCTCACCCTCAGGTGTTACGAGGTAGGCTCAAGGCCATCTCACCCTTGGTTTTGTTTTGTTTTGTCATAGTGAGGTGAAAATCGTTCACTGAGTTTTTGTTTTGTTTGAGTTTTTGTAGCCACGAGGTAGGCTCAGGGCCGTCTCACCCTCGGCGTTGCAAAGTAGGCTCAAGGTCATCTCACCCTTGATTTTATTTTGTTTTGGTTTTGTTTTGTCGTAGCGAGGTGAAAATTGTTCACTGTAGCAAGGTGGTGAGGTGAAAATTGTTCACCGAAGTGCTGTAGCGAGGTGAAAATCATTTGCTGTAGCAAGGTGGTGAGGTGAAAATCGTTCATCGAAGTGAGCACTATAGCGGGTGAAAATCTTTCATTGTAGCAAGGTGGTGAGGTGAAAATCATTCACCGAAGTGCTGTAGTGAGGTGAAAATCATTTGCTGTAGCGAGATAGCAATGACAGAGTGAAAACTCTTTGTCTAGATAATGTTTGGCCAATCGGTGACTTACATTAATTTAGCGTATAATAGTTAATACAATTAGTCTCCATTGATGACAAATGAATGCTACAGGATCAGAATATGGTTCTGATGGAGGACTCAGGCTCTTGGGTGACAACTCGCTGAGCCTGCTGAGCGCGCTGTCTCGATGGTCTTATCACAGAATCCTATAGTCGACCTCTTCTGATGAGGTCTTCTTTGGCGTCTTTCAGTGCCCGATAGTCTGAGGTGGTATGTCCAGCCTCATTGTGATAAGCACAAAATCTGCTTTGGTCTCTGGACTTGATGGGCACCCTCAATGGTCTGGGCATTCCGAAGTCCTCGTTGTTCTTTTCTATGGCAAAGATTTTATCCCGCATGTATGACAGGATGCTATTGGTCTCGAAGCGGCCTTCAGGTTGTTGAAGTTTTGCCTTTTTCACGAGATGACAAGCAGGGTTATTGGGACTCTCACTACCTATCTTTTTACTCATGGTGGGACCATTATGGCCCATTCTATGCTTGGGTTCCTCCATTCCTAAGTTTCTTCCCATCTTATTTGTTTGATTGCCCGATTGTAGAATTCGATGAGGTCTTGAGCGGGGGACTTGTAGAGGCTTCGGTACAATTTATCATCTTTATGAAGTCCCGCTGAGATAGCCATTAGAATGGTTTCCTCTGAGGGATTCTCCATGGAGTTGGCCTCATGCCTGAAGCAGGTTACATAGTCCTTGAGCGACTCGTCCTTACGATGGAAAATCATCATGAGGTGGCAAGGAGGCATAACTTGTTTCTTCAGCACTTGGTATTGGTCAATGAATTTCCTTTGGCATTCTTCCCAACTGTCGATACTGTGAGTCGGGAGGTGCCTGAACCATGCCCGAGGTGTTCCCCTAATATGGCGGGAAAGACACGACACTTCACTAGGGGGTCAATTGTCTAGAGGTCCATTTGAGTATTGAATGCGTCCAAGTGGTCACTCAGGTCGTTGTTCCCATTGTACAGCGGGATAGCAGGCACTTTGAGTTTCTGTGGGAGAGGTTGCGTCCCGATCTCGATAGAAAATGGGGAGCTTTCCTCGCAGCGAGGCTGATGGTTCTGAGGCTAGGGATGCTCTTCTAGTTGTTCGAGCCTATGGAGGACTTCCTCCATTGTCCGGTTCTGTGTCGTAGACTGAGGGGTGGAGCTTCCTGCTCATTGAGAGCCCCCCAGTTACTGGCTATCATAATCTTCATAAGTTTCCTTTTGAGCCTCTTTACGAAGCTATTGGACCTGTGCCATGAGTTTTTCTTGTCTCTGCGTGCTCTGAGCTTAGGCTTGCGCTAGCGCTTTGACGGTTTCCGTCAGCTCTCTTATCGTGCTTTTGAGCGCCGGACGAGGTTGGCCAGGCATTTGTGCCTCTTGAGTTTTAGGAGCAGTAGTAGACTGTTGGTGAGCCCCCACAATGGGAGTGTCCATCAGTTGGTAGGCTGGAGTGGTTGAGCTCCGAGTTATTCTTCCTCTGGCCATCATTATGTTGCGATGGAAACTTCACAGAGCAGATGGTCCCCATAGATGGCGCTTAAATGTTGATGTGGAAATTTGGCTCATGCGGAGAGCTCCTATTCCAGCCAATGGGAGAAGTTTAGGGATCTAATACTACTTTCAAAGTGCAGAAGAAGATAGACTGAGAGGAAGAAGGGATGGAGAGACACTGAGTTTAACGTGGTTCAACTAAATCTGGGCGATACCAGACCCTACGTCCACGACAGAGATTTTATTATTGTATTGAGAAATGATTTTAGCAAAGTTTCTACTTACAGAGTTTGGCCTCCTCTCTCTCCCCTATTCTAACAAAGCAATCCTATTTATAGAGGAAGGAGGAGTTACATGCATTAATTACAAGCTACAGTTGTGTTACATCAAAATATAAATGAAAAAGA